>PVKZ01005161.1:0-59703 GCA_004027375.1 Macroglossus sobrinus
AAGATACAAAAAATGGAAAGATATTTTATGCTCTTAGATTGGAAGAAGCAACATAATTAAAATGACCATATTACCTAAAGCATTATACAGATTTAATGCAATCCCCATCAAAATCCCATTGGCATTTTTTAAAGAAATAGAACAAAAAACCATCAGATTTGTATGGAAGCACAAAAGACCCCAAATTGCCAAAGCCATCCTGAGAAAAAAAGAACAAGGCTAGAGGCATCACTCTGCCCGACTTCAAATTATACTACAAAGAAACAGTCATCAAAACAGCAAGGTATTGGCAAAAAAAAAAAAAAAAAGACCAGTGTAACAGATTCAAGAGTCTAGAAGTAAACCCGTATTTATATGGGCAAATAATTTTGACAACAAAAGCCAAAGACAACATACAGTGGAGAAAAGAAAGCTTCTTCGATAAACAGTGCTGAGAAAACTGGAAAGCCATCTATAAAAGAATGAAGTTAGACTGTTGTCTATCATCACATACCAAAATTAACTCAAAATGGATTAAAGACCTGAATATAAGACCTGAAACAATAAAATGCATAGAAGAAAACATAGGAACCAAACTTAAGAACCTTGGACTTAAAGAGGATTTTATGAATTTGATCTCAAAAACAAGGGAAGTAAAAGCAAAAATAAACGAATGGGACTACATCAAACTAAAAAGCTTCTGCTCAGCAAAAGAAATCATTAACAAGATAAAGAGACAACCATCCAAATGGGAAAATATATTTGTAAGCAACGCCTCTGATATGGGCCTAATATCCAAAATATACAAAGGACTCATACAACTCAATAACAACAAGAAAACAAACGATCCAATCAAAAAATGGGCATAGGACCTGAACGGACACTTCTTCTAGAAGACATACAAATGGCATACAAACATATAAAAAGATGCTCAACATTGCTAGCTATTAGGGAAATGCAAATCAAAACCACAATGAAATACCATCTCACACCTGTTAGAATAGCTATAATCTACCGGACAAATAATAGCAAATGTTGGAGAGGATGCAGAGAAAAAAAAACTCTCATATACTGCTGGAGGAACTCCAAATTGGTACAACCACTATAGAAAACAGTATGGAGTTTCCTCAAAATAAGATTTGATCAACCATATGATCCAGCAATATTTCTACTGGGTATTTACCCCAAAGACTTAAAAACCCATGTCCATAAAGATATTTGCACACTGATGTTCATAGTAGCATTATTCATGGTGGCCAGGACATAGAAGCAACTGAAGTGTCCTACAATATATGATTGAATAAAGAAGCTGTGATATATATATACAATGGAATATTGCTCAGCCATAAGAAGAGATGAAATACTGCTATTTGCAACAACATAGATGGACCTCGAGATAACCATGCTAAGCAAAATAAGCCAGACAGAAAAAGTTGAAAATCACATGCTATCAATTATATGTGGGATATAAACCTAAAAGCAACAAGTGAACAAGACAGAAACTCATTGACATGGACAATAGACTAGTGGTTACCAGAGAGTAGCAAGGGAGGAGGGAGGTAGATAGGGTAAAGGGGATCAAATATGTAGTGACAGAAAGAAATCGAACTATGGGAGGTGAACACACAGTATAACTATACATATGCCTTACTGTTAAAATTTGCAGCTGAAACTTACTAGATTTTGTTAACCAATGTCACCATAAAAAAATAAAGTAATATAAAAAGTGTCAGCTATAAGCCATTAACAGTTAACACTCATAACAGATAAGGGATATGTGTATCAGCAGGGTAAATGGGATCTGGGCAGGCAACCAAGAATGTTTTTTTCAGACAGGTATCCAAACTAACTCCATAATCAAAATAATTTCACTTTTGCCTAATCATCCAACCACAGTAATTTCTCAGCATGGTTAGATGTATGGGGAAGTCTTACAACCCAATTCCTGGATAAAGATTTCACATCAGCCACAAACTCAAATGTTTTGAGTAAAACTGCTATGAAAACTCATGGAGCCACAAAATTTCTTAGGAGGAATTGAAATGCAAGTTTGTCTTCATGACTCTAAAGATCTATTAGAGCAAGGACTGTGTTTTAGTCGCTGTGGGTCCCTGGACACTAAGATAATACATGGCACAAAGTAAGTGCTTGATAAATGTATTGATAAATTGTATATTTAAAAATTCCTCAAAGTCTTCGGCCACACTACCCTGAACCTGCCTGTTCTTGTCTGATCTCAGAAGCTAAGCAGGGTCAGGCCTGGTTAGTACTTGGCTGGGAGACCACCTAGGAATACCAGATGCTGCAGGTGTTTAAAAAAAAAAAAAAGAATCCCTCAAGTAAGGTGATCAACTCATCCCAGTTTGCCCAAAACTATCCAGTTTTAATACTTTAAATCCAACTTTCTGGGCACCCATCTTTTGTCCCAGGCAAACCAGAACATCTGGTCTCCCTACCTTGGGTCTCCCTAATTCTGTGTTATGGCTACATTCAAATCCATTTAATCCCTTTATCTTCCCTAAATGTTTTCCAAAAGAGAAACTTATAAAACTCCGTGGGTAAAAATTTATAGGAAGTTCTTCAAAATGTCTAATGTAAAGTTTCCTGTTACAATTTGGGTCATTTTTCCTTTTCTTGTCTTCAATAGAAACACCACCACAACCACACCCAAAACTTGGCATAGGCAATATTAGCCTGTAGTCCCTGCATTCTGCCTTCCTGCTCACCCACTAAGGTAGCCAGTGTCCTTAGGTGGATCTCTGGATGACCTCAAAACCCTGCTTCAAGTTTGAAAACAGGCCAGCCATACCTATGACTCCAGAAATTTTTCTCTACATTCTCTCCATCAAAATGATCTGTCCTGTGTTATACTCCCCCAGATAGATAGTAATGATTTGGTCCTCAGAATAACAACGATTTAGCCTAGTTAGAACAATAGAAATATAAGCACTGAGGCAGCTTTTTGTTCCCTGTTAGACTCTCAAATTAGGCTCTGTTAGCAGAGACCCTTGGTGTGTATAACAATATTAACATAATCCAAACAAGGTTAAGAAATAAATGGATCAAAATGAATAATAAGGTGGGGATTATTGGTTTGTATGACCCAAAAGTCAGGGCTGATTTGGGTTTCCCCAACTCTGCTCTCCTCTGCCTTGTCATCTTTCCACACAAATTCTGTTTATGGAAGAGGAACTATGTCACTGGCAAAGTCACACTTTCATCCTCCTTGCTGCCCACACTGCCACAGGAATAGAGATCCCCTCCCTTCCAAAATCCATACACTAAGTATTTCAGAGGGACTTGGTTTGTCCCCTTTGAGGAATGTGCTTATCCTGATCCAGTCAGTCTGGCTGAAGATAGTGGAAACCTTTGATTGGTCAGGTCGGGGTCATTTGCCTCCTATGTAGCAAATGAAGGAAAGTGGAGAGGAAGAGAAGAAGGGTTGGGTTGGGGGCTGACAAAAATTAAAGCTGTGTAATCCCATCTACCTGGCTCCATACTTTACCTACCAATAGCACTTTGCCTCATCACCATTCTCATTCCATCATAAAATACTCTGGTGAAGGCCCTGGCACCTTAATTAGAATCCCCTGGGGAAAAAGGTAAAATGTACTATTAAAATAATATGGCCTGTGAAGAATTTAAAAAGTCAAATAAATACAATAGCTAGGGCATCATGCTCCATACATAGGGGAAAATTTCCCTAAGCATGGGAGGTTTTTCTGCAGAAGCTCCCAAAGAGTTTACAGGTGTTTTGGCAAAGATTTCCCTGGTTGATGCCAGAAAGACCTGCTTCCACCCAGCTGCATCCCCATTTATTCGGAGCCCTTGGTAGCAACTTTACTCTAATTGCCTGTAGTTAGTCATTATGTCTCAGCTGCAATACTCAGGAATGCCAAGAAGCCAGCTCATCCAGAGGCCTTTTGTGTTTAAAATGTTTGGACCAAAAAAGAAATTTTCTAAAGAAAGTTACCACTTAGATTTATGGGGGCCAAAGGGCTATGGTTTGAAGATGTTTCCAGGCAATCTAACTTTGCGATCCCTAGGGTTCACAGAAGAAACTCAGAGTAGTAGTGTACACAGAAACAAGATTTTTATAATACTTTGCACTTATTCCTGAGCATTGCACAGACTACAAAATAAGTTGGCCAAATCAAGGGAATTTAATTCAATTCTATGAGCATTAATTGAGCTCTGTTTCAGTGAGGATGCTTTCAGCTGCAAATAATAGCCAAAAGAGCCCAATTAAAATTGGCTTTAAATAATAGGAATTAATTACCTCACATAAGGAGAAGTTGGAAAGAGGCAGGTCCAGAAGGTGGTTAATCTAGCAGTTAAAACACCACCAAAAATATCAGTTGGCTTTTTTGAGATTCCAATGGAAATATAGTTGTAATTTCAAGATGGCTACTAGAGCTTCAAACATAACATCTGAAGTGGGTTTCTCCATAAAAATCTCTCTTTTTCTAGAATGAAAAATTTTTTCCACAATTCTTCTCAACAGTTCTTTTCTTACATCTCCTAGGGGTGAATTAGACCACATGGCCAATCACATTAAACCAATAAGCCAGGAAAAGGAATACAAAGGCCATCAATGCTTTAGAACAATCATAATCATTTCCTAGGTCTGGGCCCACCTTCCTGGAGCACTTTGCCTCCTAAACAAATTGAGGGATTTGTTGGTAAGAAAAAAAGGGTGAAGAGTGCTATTGAGTATGAAACAAACAGTGTCTGCCCCAAGCATCCACATCTTTGTTCTTCATGGAGCATACAAAAATAGAAAAATCACAGACCCTATTCTCAAGGATACTACTAGCATCCACTCAGCAATTTTTGTTATTTATTGCCCTGCTTAATACAAAAATGAATTTAAAGTAGTAAAAAGTTGTGACAGATTTTGTTTTTTAGAAATCTACAACAGAATCTCCCACCCCATATGCTCTTCTTTAACATTCCTTCTATCAAGAAGTAGTCTACATTTGAATTGGGGTGGACTTGTGGCTCTAGCTGAAGTGACACCATAGGACTCCTAAACCCAAATCTTAAAAGTTAACAAAATTCCTGCCTGGTTCACTTTGGATGCTTCCTCTTGGAAGCCAACCATCATGCTGTGAGGAAATTCAAACTTTCCTGTGGAGAAGGCCAGTACCAACTTGTCAGTCAGGCAAATAAGCCATCTAGACCTTCCAGGACCAGTTGATTCACTGTAACTGATGCCATGTGGAGGAGAGATGGACTACCCTATTGGCTGCTAACCATATCATAAGTATGTGAACAATATAATGATCACTGTTTTCATAAGCCACTAAGTTTCAGGATGGTTTTTTAGGCAGCAACAGATAACTGGATCTGAGCTAACTTTAGAAATAAAAAAAAAGCTTTCAATAGGGCATAAGTCAGCAGTCCCCAAACTTTTGGCTCTAGGGCTGGGTTCTCCTGTGAGATTCTAATGCCTGATGATCTGAGGTGAAGCTCAGGTGGTGATGTTAGTGCAGGGAAGTGGCTACAAATACAAATGAAGCTTCACTCACTTGCCTATCACTCACCTCCTGGTCTGCGGCCCAGTTTCTAGCAGGCCACAGACCAGAACCAATCCATGGCCTGGGGGTTGGTGACCCCTGGTATAAATTACTCGCTATCAGAGCATAGAGAAAGAAAAATTAAATGTTTACTAGAGAGAAGTTGGAGGACAATTATGGAGGAAGCAGACACAGGAAAAGTCTTGAGTGCTAAATCTCAGAAGTAGATTACAGAAGAACAGTTGAAGCAATGTGAATATTCACTATGGTTTTGGAAAACATGGAGCATATGGTAAATAGATGTTGGGTTTGACTCTTGTGGTGCACTTTGCCGGTGCTCACCAAGATTTCTGGTTCTCTTCAACTTCCAGAGCTACATCTTCTCGAAGTTAGGTATGGCTACATGACTTGCTTAACCAGTTAGTTGTCATAGGAAGTGCCATTAATCTCTTTCACTGAAGCATTTAAGGACCTATACACAATTCTCTATTCTCTTAACTTCAACCACTCTTGAACCCTCATGTTAAGATGGGTATATCATAAGATGCTAGAGTTTCTATCAGCCTGAGTCTCTGAGTATATTATTGTCTGGGAGAAGTTTTTTAATGCTCCCTTAATCCTGATTTGAGGTTTTGACTAGAGGCCAGTTAGTTCCTCTTAAACAGTCCACAAATCTAACCACCTCTCTTAACAGGCTCTCACACTCTAGACCTCTATATACCCACCTTAACCCCTAAAACCAAGTTTCAGACAATCAAGGACAGCCCTTAGCCCCAGAACCCACTGAAATTATTCAATTTAGCCAATCCTAAACCTGCTTTCCCTGCCTGACCCTTTCTTTCCCATAGAAAACAAAATAAAGGTGATGGCCCACAGTTCTCTCCTCTTCCTCATGACGAACCCTAGTGCTTCCCCAGTTGGCCCTGCATGGGGTGCTGTGTTCTTCCCCAGGGAGTTGTGAGTATAACTAAACTGTAAAACTTGTCATGTTTTTCTCTCAATCTGCATAAAGCCTCATCATATCTCACTCAAGGTTTAACTCAAGTTAAAACACTGAGTCACCATAATGAACAAGAGGCCCTGCTGACCTGGGTTGGACATTTAGATGATGCAATAAATACAACTTAATTGCTTTAAGCCACTGAGGTTTGAGGTTGTTTTTACTATAACATAATCTAGTCCATCCCAATTGAGAATTGCCTAATCTATATTTCCCTTCATCTTGTGAAAGCACCTCAGATTTTCACTGGAAAACCATCTCTGCCTCTCATGTGGTTAAGATGTTGACTTCACTCCTTGCTCCAGGAGAAAACATGTCACCCAAGCCTAGACAATGAGCATAATTTATTTACCTTCAAAAATGTCCAAAATCTGACCACTTCTTTTCACCTCTACCAACCTGATCCATGCCAATATCCTTTCATCATGGGATGGCTACATTTGCCTCTTCTCTAAATTCCCTAGTCTATTCTACAGTCTATTTCCAACAGAGTAATCAAAGGGGTAATTTTGAAACATAATTCATACCACATCACTCTCCTGCTCAAAACTCTTCTAAGACCATCCATCTTACTCAGTAAAAGCCAAAGTTCTTCTAATGGCCAGCAAGTTCCTATTGGATTTGCCCCCTCTTACTTCTCTGTCCTCTCCTCCTATTTCTTTCCCCTAGCTGGACTCTCTGCTTTTCTACAAATATGCCAGGATCACTCCTGCCTCAGGGCCTCTTATACTAGCCATCTCTTCTGCCTGAAACACTGTTCCTCCATATCTGTATGGCTCATGTCTTCATCTCTTCAAATCTTTGTTCAAGTGTCACCTTCTCAATGAAGCCCTCCATAACACTACATAGAAGATTCCAATCTTCAACTCCCAATATTTCCTGTCTTCCTTCCTTACTTTATTATTGACCATCATACCATATAAAATGCCATATATTTTAATTATTAATCTTAAATCACTTCACTAGAATACAAACTCCATGAGAACTGGGACTCTTCTCTGTCTTATTCACTCCTAAAGTTAGTGTTTCGCACATAATAACTGTCATGAGTATGTGTTGAATGAATGACAGAATGAAAGAATGAATGAATTTACTTAGTCATAGTTATTAATTCAAGAAGGGACATATGACCCAAACCAAACCAAGACTTAATTTAAGAGACTTCAGTAGAAATTATTAGAAATTTTTGTCAGACTGACAACTGGCAATAAATAATGACATCTTCTTTAAAAAAATAGCACTAATCTTTTTCAAACTCTTCCAAAATATTGAACAGGAGGGATCACTTTCAAACTCATTCTATGAGTTAAGCATTATTCTCAGAGCAAAGCCCAAAAAGGACATTACAAGAAAATACAGACCAATATCCCTGATGAACATATATACAAATATTATCAATAAAAAGCTAGTAAACTGAATTCAACAGGACAAATTAAGAAGATCATACACTATGATCAAGCAGGACTATCCCTGGGATGCAAGGATAGTTCAACATATACAAATCAATAAGCATGATAAACTGCACTAAGAAAATAAAGGATAAATATTATATGATGATCTCAATAGATGGAGAAAAGCATTTGACAAATATTTAATATCCTTTCACAACAAAAACTCTAAACAGAGTTCTGATCAAGATAGAAGAGTAGACAAATGCTGTGTTTATCTCTTCTCACAACCACATCAAAATTACAACTAAACTAAAAAATAAAATAAAATAAATAAAAAATACAACTAAACTATAGAATAGTCATCATTGGGAGTTGTGTGTGTGTAAAACAAAATATTACTCAACCATTAAAAAAAAGAAATCTTGTCATCTACAACAACATGGATGGACTTAGAGGGTATTGTGCTGAGTAAAGTAAGTATGGGCATAAAAACAAACACAGTGGAACAGAATAGAGAGCCCAGAAATAAACTCATACATATAGGGTCAACTAATCTTTGACAAGGGTATCAACATTAAGCAATGCAAAAAGGATAATCTCTCCAAAATATTGTGTTGGAGAAATTAGATATCCACATACAAGAGAATGAAATTTGACCCTTATTTTACACCATAAACAAAAAATAACTCAAAGTGAATTGAAGACTTACTTATAAGACTTGAAACCATAAAACTCCAAGAAAGAAACATAGGGAAAGAGCTCCTTGACATTAGTCTTGGCAATGATGTTTTTTGTCTATGACACCAAAAGCTCAGGTAACAAAAGCAAAAATAAACAAGTGTGACTATCAAACTAAAAGGCTTCTGTAAAGCAAAGGTAACCATCAACAAAATGAAAAGGCAGTCTATGGAAGAGAACAAAATATTTGCAAACCAGTTTGTATATGAAGGACTGAAAAAGGTAATGGAGCTGGAATGCAAGGACGAGGAGGTACAACACATTGATCCTGAAGAGTAATGTAAGAGGCCTTGCCTACATTTTAAGTTTTATCTGCCTAACCATTTATGAGCTTGGATTCAGTCTTGGTTTCCAGAGGCTATTTATTTACACTTAAGCTATTCCATTGTGTTAGAAAATTCTTAGTCACATTGGGCTGGAATCACTTTCCCTTCAGCTTCCAGCTCTAGGCTCGTTCCCTGGAGCCATTCAGAGAAAACCTACTGCTCATTTATTATCTCTCCAAATCACATTCCCTCTAACTCCCCGCCTCCTAAATTTAACCCAGCCTCAAATGACAAGGATTTAAGATCCTTTTTCATTACTGTTGCCTCTTTGGAACACAGCTTAGCCCATCAGCATCCTTCTTCAAATGTGATGCTCAGAACCAAATGCTTGAGGTGCCAAGGTAGAGGACTTTCACCCTCCCTCTTTAGGATGCTTAGCTTCTGTTGATGTGACTTCAATATAGAAGTCTTTTTTTGAAATCCACCTCACACTGCTGATTCATAATTAGCTGGCAGTCAACTAAAACCTTTAAATCTATTTCTTGTAGGCTGCTATTAAACCAGGTGTTTCTCATCCAGTATGTATGTAGGCATTTATTTTTAATTTATACCTTGCTTATTTCTAAAAATGACTGTCAGCCTAGAAACAGAACATGAGTATACATCTACACAGTTAAAATAAAGATCCAAGAGAGAACAGAAACATCACATTTTCACAGTGTCTTTTCTGAGTTTAAGTGCAGGTATTTATATATACCCTTATTCAATATCATCCTATTAATTTAGTATTTGGGATGCTGTTTTTCCAAATCTTTCTCTCTTCTTTGAGATGTAAGCCACTCTCAGCAGTGTTATCATCTACCAATTTGCTGTTGGTCACTATTCTTACATAGTTTTTAATTCTTTAATTCAAAGAGCTCAGTTCCATCACTTTCTAGCTATGTGACCTTGGATGACTTAATTACGCTCTCTGTATCCTGCTTTCCTCATTTGCATAGTAGTGGCCAATGAATTCAATGTTATGAGAATTAAAGAAAAAAATTGATGAGGTTTCTCTATACTTTATTTCCCTACTTGCTGGCTAGATGAAGAGGACTCTGAACCTACAGGATGGTGGGGCCCTGAATCTCTCTGTGGAGAAAAGCCACTCACCAATCAGGAACCTGTATCAGACTGTTATGAGAGAGCAAAATAAGCTCATATTGTGCTAGGACAATTAATTGTAGGAGGTTGCTTGCCTCCACTGTCCATTCTTCCCCAACTCTAAAGAGTACTACCTGCTTTTTAATTCAGAGGCAGAAGGCAGGGCTAGAATCAGTCCTGGGCCTGTTTGCCCCCAGGGCCACTCCTTCCCTCACCCCTGCTCCATTGTACATGGTTTCCAGACTCCTACTCAGTTTGCTTCTTGAGCCTTTGGTTCAATGGGAAATATTGACAAAAGACTGGAAGGGAGAAGAGAGAATAGCCAGGGTATTTCTCTCAAGCATCTCAGGCAGTGCTTGCATTTCCCTCATGCTTCTAGTTCACTCCAGACATGCCCTCAGGTGACCCCAGTCCCTAGGCTCCATTTGCACCAGCTCCACCTTCTGTCCCTCAAGCCTAGTGGTAGGGGCCTCCTCTGCCATATGTGTCCAAACACATCTACTCTCTATCCTAGCCTATTTGATCAAGAATTTACATAGACTGGACAAGAGATTACTCCACCCTTGGACTCTTTTGTAACATATTTATTTAATAATACAGTTGTCTCTCAGCATTCTACATCTCAAGGAACACTCGCCTCATAAAAATCAAGTAAACATTGAACTTCTTTTATATATTCATTGTTGAAATACAATTTTTCCTAGTTATAGATACTCATATAAATGATTCCATGTTTGAATCTATATATAAATGTTTAAATAATACCTCCTTCTCCCACTTTCTTTCACTTGCCCTTGGCAATTGGCTCTTGAACTTTTACCTGGCTCAAATATACACCATAGTAGATCTTGCTTCTGTTCAAAGATATTTCCCTTGAGGCCCTGGAGGTCCTTATTATAATCTAACATTAAAAATAAATAACAAAGAATCGCTCAACCAGCTCAGGAATCCTGTCTACCTCAATTGAGCTCCAAGCTCACACCAAGAATCTAAAAGGTCTGAAAAAGCTCCCAGCCTATTCTTTAGGAAGGAGGTAAACTAAAGAAGGTACCATATTTATGCTGGCAGCCAGACTAAAAGAGAGCAGTGCTGTCACATTTTATCTGCCAAAAGTGGAGAAAAGGGGCCAGATGTGAACTTCAGGACAAAGTGCTGCTTGTGGAACTGAACTCTGAAGACATTCCTTGGGGCAACTAGAGAAAATGTCTAAGGTAATCATATTTTTCCAAACTGAAAATTAGGACACACAAGCATATGAAAGAAATTTTCTTTTTTTGTTATTGTGTTTGTTTTGGTGTGTGCATATATGGGGAGATGTATGTGTCTGTTTATTGATTCAATGTATATGAAGAAGCCAGTAAAATTTAGAATTAACCTCAAAATGTTGAATTTTTCAGGATCCTGGGATAGATTGATTTGTTATCAAACTGAAAAAAAAACATTTTAAAACAGGGTTATCACCAAAAAAAATGCTATATATACACTGTTATGTCTACCTTTAATTCAGTTCCTAAAAGAAACAAATAAAAAAGTTTCCATTTCTTGAAAAAAAAAACTTTCAATAGTTAACTTGCCTACAAACTACATTAGAATATCCTTAAGCCAAAATTCAGGATTCTTTCTATCTTAGACATCTAATTTTATCTTCTTTTATAAATTATCTGAGACTAGGCAAGTTAGCATAGATTAGGCTTCAGCTATAGTAACAAATTACATCCAAATCACAGCCTCATAACTTAGCAAAGGTATATTTCTTTGTTTTCTTTTTTTTTTTTTTTAGGTGAAACAGCCCCTGGTTAACCTCACAGATTGCAAGGAACTTCTCAGCTTACAGTCCTTTATTTTTTTTTTTATTTTTACGCCTATAGCACCCGGTCTTCCTAGGTGGTCCCCCATCCAAGTACTAACCAGGCCCAACCCTGCTTAGCTTCCGAGATCAGACAGGATTGGGCTTGTTCAGGGTGGCATGGCTGTAGACCAAAGGTATATTTCTTGCTTAAGCTACATATCCATTGGAGATCTCCAGTGGGTGGTGTTCCACAAAGTTACTCCGGGACTCAGGCCAAAAAAGTCTCTATGATCTTGTTATGGTAAATCTAGAACACAAATCTTACCTCCAGGTCACTTATGCAGGGGAAGAGAAGCTAGAGAATTATGTATAAGTTTTGCAATGCCTGAGTCTAGAAGTGATACATATACCTTCTCTGTTTATTTGCCCTAAATTAGTTATATGGCCTCACCTACCTGCATGGAGGGCTGGAGGATATAGAACAGCAAAGGCAATATTGGGTGAGTATTTCTGGCTTTGCCACACAAACCCTCCAGCTCTCAAGAATAACTGACAACTTATTTAAGAGCCCCTTAGAATCAGACAGAATTGGGTCCAGTTCCCAGTTCCTCTACTTAATTACTTGCATGACCTGTGGCAGTTCATTCAATCTCTCTAAGCCAGTTTCTTCATGTATAAAATGGAAATAATAATCAAAACAATCATAATACATATGTCATCAGGTTTTTGCTAGAATTAAGTAAGCAGATTCACATACTCAGAACAGTATCTAATACACAGTAAGTCTTCAATGTGGCATTTATGATGTTGAGGAGGAGGAGGAGGAGATCCAATTCCTCAATTTTTAAGGTGCCTTTAGGAATTTATTTCACCAGGTCTCTATATCCCCAGTTCTCATCTACCATCTGGCCTATAATGGATGGTCAGAAATTTTAAATAAATGTTGACTTAGCTACTATTTTAGTACTTCTTGATTATTCTCTCCTGTAAGCCATAGCTTTCACTATTACTGTTTTCTCACCCAGAACGCTTGCTCATGTCCATCTGCCTTTTCAATACTCTTCATCGTTTAAGCCCTCCTCTACCACAAAGCTTTGCCAGTCATACCAATCCTACAGGCATCATTTCTCTTTCCTCAGAATTTCTATTCTCTTTGTCAATAATCACACTGATTATTTGGCTATTTAATATTCGGCACTTTGATCTTCCAACAAGTCTGTCCATCCCTTATAGTAGGGACTCCATATTTTGTACTCTTGGCAACAATTTATACTCACAATGATAAAATACTATTATTTTGACCATCTGCAAGCTATTTAATGTACAACAGCATTTCTCAAACTTTAGCATGCCTCAGGATCACCTGCAGGTCTTGTTAGAACACAGTTCACTGAGCTCTACCCCCAGAGTCTCTGATTCAGTAAATCTTGGATAGGACCTGAGAATTTCCATCTCTAACAGGTGATGCCAAGGTGATGCCAAGACTGCTGGTCCTGAGGCCACACTTTGACAGCCACTGTTACTCAAAATATTTTACATTTATCATTATATTTAATCCTCATAATCCTTTCAGGTCAATAATACTTCCTCCTCATACGTAGTCAGTAACACAGAGGCTCAAAGAACTGAAATAATTTGCCCCAGTTTACCTTACTGGTAAGTAGCAGGGGCAAGATATGACTCAGCCTCAGCTAAACCTTTGTTCTTCACAACTAGGATAACTGTGTATATCAATTATATCATGATATACAACAGCTCATTACATATTGAAATAAAAGATCCTCTTTCCCCTTGCATTAAAATTTTGATCAAACTCTAAAACCCTGAGTCCAGGGACATTAGTGTATTTGTTGTTCTTAAAGAAGTTTGTTCCAGCTCAAGATAAGAATGACTCTTTCCTAATAATTAAAGCCTTAAATGAGAAGCATAACAGCCATGGATACAAAACAATGATGAGACAGCCACAACTACCACCCAGGGCGGCTGACATAAACCCCTTTCTTCTTAGAGGCACTAGCTGAGTCTTTCTTCTGGGACCTCCACCTTTCCTCAGTGCTTGCCTCAATGCACCAGTTGACATTCTGTTTCCTAAGGCATTTGGTGAAAAAGAGAAAAAAAAGAAACTAGAGGAGCACAACAATTTCTCAGAGTAGCACTGTGTATACTTAGTGCCCAGGAAGTCCTGGGAAACCAAGCTTCCAGTTTTTTCCTGTGACCACATTGCCCTCTAGGGGCCAATGATTTTCAGACAGTGAAACAGTACTAGTGCTTCTCTGCCGAAATAAATGCTTCTCAGGTCCAAAGATGGGGTGACCCCAAGAATTAGGGTAGCTTGGCCTGTGAGGTTCAGAGAGATCTGTACATTGAGAACACGGAAAAAGCAACTGGTAAAGACCTATGTGACCCCACCCCCTCTTCCACGCTTCTCTTTCCACAAAAGACTAGAGTTCTAGAGTTTGTCTAACCTGGTCTAGTTTGATTGTTAGGCCACATCTAGAATTGTGTGCTCAAGTGCACATCAGACAAAAGCAAATATAAATGCATGGGACATATGAAAAAAGTGATTGACATGATAAAAGAAACTCAGAACCACGGAACATAGTTAAAGGAATGACGTTTAGACAGGAAAAGAGTCAGGACACTCAAAGCCTTTTCAAATATGTCAAAGGTTGGCAGCATCTCCAAAATAGTGTCCTACAGGAGAAAGGGTATTCCACGAAAAAGTGTTCTGAGGGTAAATACAGCTAAGGAACTTGGGTAAAACAAAGTCCAACAGATTTCTTTAATGCAGGACTTCTCAGAACCTTTAATATACTACAGGCTTGTATAACCAAGCGGGGGTCATGGTTTCCAAGGTTTGCCAGTCCTATTCAGTGAGACTCTCTTTTCTCCCCAGGAATACCATTCATCTTTTCATAGGATGCCATGTTCCTAGAACACTCACTTAGATTCATGAACATTTACAGGATATCAGTGTTCCTCAGTCCAAATTTGAACAAACTTGAGAGTAATTACACTAGAGAGCTAAGGTTTCTTTTGCACAGCCCCAAATGGCAATACACATAAAATAAATTGCTATAGCACTTTACAGTTCATGAAGAACTACTTTATACATTCCTTCATTCAATCCTCACAGCAATCCTGTGAGGTATGCCAACCAGCAACCCTGATTATTTAAAAATTAACAGATCTTAGTTTCTAATTAAAGTCATCTCACTCCCAGTTTACTGAGTTTTTCTGAACCAAAGGAAGGATGAAGCTAGCAAATTCTTCATCCCTGCAATTATTTGAGCACTGTCTGAAATCTACCTAATAGCCATAACTGCTAGCTACCTTTTACTGAGTCCTTAACTTCCTATACTCATTTAATTCTCACCAAAAATATATATATAGAGAGAGATAGATAGATAGACAGATAGATATAGATATAGATATAGATATAGATATAGATATAGATATAGATATAGATACAGATATAGATATAGATATAGATATAGATATATAGATATAGAAATTATCATTATACTCATTTTCCAGATGAGGAAACTGAGGCTTAGACAGGTTAAGTGACCCAGCCTAGGTCATAGAGTCAAATTTACTTTAATCCAGAGCCACAAATCTAAACATATGATCCATTACAGAGAAGCTCTGAGTATTGAAAGGGAATTGGTAACATCTGAATCCGTGATGCTGAGAGTCTATATCTTATGGCAGGTTTTCACTGTCTGTGCCCCTGTCCCTTGCCTTCCTTTTTCTCCACCTCCTCCTCCAGTCTGAAAAGCCGGCTCATCAGTTCCATCAAAATACCTGCCAGAAGCAAGCAGTGCCAATGTCTCTAATTATCTACCCCAAGGTGGTTTGCAATGAGTGTGGTCTCCCATATAACTCTTTTTGTGTGTATAATTTATTGTGAACACATTAAACTTACTTTTGGAACTGGATACAAAAATAAAAGCCCCTGTTTCTTCTAGGAAAATAGTGACAGCAGCAAAATCCTTAATATTCACAGGGTTTGTTAAAAGAGACATTCCGTCAACCACTTCTAATTATAATCTGGGGTGTTAATTAGTTGTATAGTTTTGTTGTTACCTGTGCTTCTCACTTCTTCATCTGCTTTGTAAAAATTAAAATAAGGAAACCAAAAACCTTCCAAACATTTTAATAGCAAAAGTTCTGGGGCTAGACAGGAGGAAATGGTTATAGATTGCAGCCAATTCAGAATTTGGGCTACAAAACAGAATAAATTCTCATGACTTGTTAAAAGTAACCTTGAATTAGTAACCATCCAAGATCGTCTGAATGAATAGGTCTTTATCCATCTTTCTTTTTATAGGAATATCAAATGTGTTTTTACAAACAATAGTTAAAGCCACAAACTCAGAAACATCACACCTAATTATGAATTCTTTATTTAATCTTTGTATTAGTTTGCTAGGTTTGTCATGACAAAATAGCACAGACCAGGTGGCTGAAACAACAGAAATTTATTCCTCACAGTTCTGGAGACTAGAAGCCCAAGATCAAGATGTCAGCAAGGTGGATTTCTTCTGAGGTCTCTCTCTTCTTGGCTTGCAGATGGCCATTTTCTCATCTTTGGTTTCACATGGTCTTCTCTGTGTTGTGTCTTGTCCTAATCTCTTCTTATAAGGACACCAATTGTATTGGATTAGGGCTCACCCATAAGTTCTCATTTTACCTTAATTACCTCTTTAAAGGCCCTACCTCCAAATGCAATCAACAGATGGACTTCAACATATGGACTTGTGGGAAGGGGTGCAATTCAGTTAATAACAATCCCCGATATTTACTCAGCATCAACTGGGTATGTGAGACTGGAGATGCAGTGAACAGCAGAAAAAGCAAAAATCTTGCCTTCTTGGAGCCTAAGGTTTGGTAGAGAACCCAAAAATAATACCTAATACAGTACTTTGGGAGCTGATTATCATAGTTATAAACTAAGTTGTAGTCACAGTCAAAGCCACAGTTGAAGTCAAGTTCACAGTCTTTTATTAATAGTATCCTTATTGAAAAGCTAATGCTCAAGTAATAAGAAAGTTTTTCAGCTTTTCTTTTACTACCAATGCTTAAAGATTGAAGATTAGCTGGTTGTCCAACCCAGTTGGCATCTCTGAAAGCTCAGCTTAACCACAAGAATGTGCTTCCTCTTTCATGCCTTCTCTTAAGCAGAAGTATGAGACACCCTGACCCAGGATTCCTGCTCTAACACTAGTTTTATACAGGTGGGCTAGTGACTCTAGAGGATAGGAAGACTCTAATATAGCAATAAATTGGGAGTCACTGCTCCTGCGTTCAAACTACATCTCTGTTACTAATTTCTTGATGTTGTATAAATCACTTCACCTCAGTTTCCTTATCTATAAATGAGAGGGTTAGGGTATACTAGTTTTTTAAACTATGTTCTAAGGCAAGTGTGTAGGTTGTCTAGGTGTAGAACCTGCACAACTGCAGACAGCACCCCTGCCCTGCAGGGCCCCCAATGGTTCCTTGGAAATAAATTAGGGCCAGTGGAGGTATGGGAAACCAGTTAGCTACCTTAGCTTCAGTCAGAAGTTCTGCTTCATCTGCCCCATATCTTGCATTTCTGCATAAAAATCTGTGAGGTTTTTACAGATAAAAACTTTGAAACCCACTAAAGACTCAGAGGCTGATTCCATTGTTAAAATCTTAGTTTGATGAATCTATGTCCCAACACCAAAAATCCATTGGGGCCATTCTCAGAAACCACTCTGGATTTAGGGTCAGAGACTGTGCTTCCTACTCACTGGACTTCAGTCTCTCAGGGATGGGTGACCTGGCTGTATTTAGGAAGTAAGAAAGTATGTCATATCACCCAGGGATTTGAGGGGTAAGAAAAGGGAATACGACAATCTTGTCTAGGAAAATTGCATTCTAATTTTTCACTGGTGCTTTTCAGGCAGTTAGAGAATCTTCCCTCATTAAAACTTATTCCTCTTCTTCACCACTTAGAGTTTCATGACACTTAGCTCTGTCACAGCCTGTCTGAATTGAGGAATCCCACATTTCTGTTTATTTTTAGCTTCCTTTGCTTACATTTTCATTTCAGACTCAGCTGGGGTTTTCTCTCCTTCAAAGTCTTAAACTAGGAAGAAGATCGAGTCTTTGGGCACAAGGCTTGAAGCCTGACAGTCTCTTTGAATGAGACCTTTGTGGTTGATACATGGCAACCTCTATTTGTTGCCTACGCACCTACTATTTACTATGCACAGAATCCTGTTCAGGAATTCTAGGGTTTCATAAATGAATCTGCTAGGATTCTGCCTTAAAACTTAAATACAAAGAGTTGGGGAGAGTGATGAGGGATCCCAATGGGCCTCACTCCAACCAAGTTGGAAACCTACCTTCGACAGCCTACAGGAATGTGGTTAGTGGGAGACAATATTCCTGGAAAATAATCAGTGACATTAAACAGAAAACTATGGCCTATTATTCTGGAAGGCATGTGCTCTGGGTCCATGACACCCAGAAGCACAAAGCAAAAATAATTTCAAGGTATTCTTTGCAGACACCCAAAATAAGAATCCCCCACCTCTGCAAGACTCCCTTCAGGGCCAGTGGAGGTGTGGGAAACCAGTGAGGGGCAGCTATCCCAGTTTTTGACAAAATTATGGTTTGAGTGACTTTGTAGAAGAAAGTTTAAAATAGCAGGCATGGGGCTACTATCCTTAGAAAGACCTGTGGCAAAGTTGGCCCTTAAGTTGCCATCTGGGAACATGAACCTCAGGAGTGTTCCCACCACTCCCTAACTAATGAGAGTGGGTCATTGTGCCTAAACAGTCTGTACAAACCATGTGGTTTTTGCTGAACACTTGTTCTCCTAGGAGCCTAGAAGTTGAGTATGTTCCAAACCACACATGGCCAGCCCCCAGTAAAAACCCTGGGCACTGCATCTCTAATGAGCTTCCTTGGCAGACAATGTCCACACTTGGGTCACAATTCAATGCTGGAGAACTTAATCATGTCCTTTGGGACCCCATGAGGATGGGAGTCTTGGGAGCTTGTGCTGGGTTACCTCAGATGCCGCTCCATATACCTTTCCCTTTTGCTCATTTTGTTTTGTATCTTCTCCCTGTACTAAATCTTACTTGTAAATATGACTAAAATTAGTAAATATGCTGAGTCCTGAGAGTCCATCTAGCAAATCAACCCACCACACAATGGCCCTATCCAGAATCCCAAAATTCGCTGATTGCTCTGAACCTCTGTCCTGAAATATTGCTAGAAATATGTTCCCCACCAAACACACACACACATTCATTCATTCATTCATTCTCTCTCTCTCTCTCTTTCTCTCTCTCTCTCTCTTTCTCTCCTTGTCTCTCTCCTTGTCTGTCTGTCTGTCTGTCTGTCTCTCTCTCTCTCTCTCTCTCTCTCTCTCTCTCTCTCTCTCTCTCATGGCATACTCAGGATGTCTGCTTACCTGAAGTACATACCTCCTACAGCTAGGGCCACTTGTCCATCACCAGAAGGCTCAGCTACTTTCAAGATTGAAAGCCAATGCTTTCCCTGACCAGCAGAATTTTTAAATCTCTGATTCTACCAGTCATGGGATTCAGCATGAAGCTCTTTTTACTGCTAATTGTACTGACTTTATATACCAGTCTTATTCCAACAATCAAGAATCTACTCTGCCATCCCTATTTTATCACTGAAACTCTGTCTCCCCTATTTTATCACTGAACCTCTGTTTTAATAATATTCCCAGGCTCTCTACAGTCCTGCTTGGTTATTCTACTGACCAGCACATCAGTTCACTCTAATTGTGCTTCTCACATCTCTACATTGATTGCATAAGCATTCCAACAGTGTTGGAAGCAAAATCAAAAACAACAAAACTAATAGAAATACAGCAAAACAAAGGAGTAAGAAGCATGCACAGCTATATCCATACTGGTTTTAAATTATTGATTTGGCTAGGTTATTCTTACCACACATTTTAGTTTGAATACTTTCAATGATGTTGCTGCTTTTTGCGGAGCAGTAAAATATTTGGATTTGAAGCACCCTGTTCTACAACGCTACAGTTTCTAAAATGACTACTTAGAGGTTAGCAATAACCTGGTCATATAGAATTGTTAGGATTTGAGATGCAGTGAAGGTCACAAATTTTTGTCTTCTGTATTGCCCTTTATTATGTATGACATCAGAATTGTCAATCAGTCATGAACATAAAAACTGGCTTATTTATCTAGGATTAAAAAATGGTGAAAATTCTATTTTCTTTATACACTGTAATAATTGTGGTAGAGAATAAAGGGAGTAGAACAATAGCAAAGATTAAATGATAGGTACAGAGGTTGCAACATTGGTAAAATTGTCACCAGCACTAAGTATACTTGTGGACTGAAGGAATGACAACAATGGATTCTAAACAGCAAGAGAACAAAGATCATTTCTTTTTCCTTAAGGATCATCAATACCTGGACTTCTACTTCCTTACTTTGATTGTTCAGTGTTAGCACTTAAGCTATATTTTTCTCCACTTTTGTAAAAAATCCTATAATTTAGAATGTCTGTTACTAGGTAGTGGAAAGCTACCAGAAATGGACATCAAAGCTCAATTCTTAACCTGGAACATGGGTACAACGAACTCTTTGTTAAATCCACTTGTTTTGACAATAAAATTAAATATATGTGTATGTACTCAAATATATATACACATATATTCAAGTATGTATTCAAATATAATATTCAAATATATATTCCATACATATATCAAATCTCGATAGAACATATATTAAATCACTTTCTAAAGCAAATCTAAAATTAGTAGAAGTATAAGTAACTTTCCTTTATGCACTTACTCTTTGACTAAAACATTCCTTTTAACTCACCCTGATCCACAGCCCAGAGTCATAACCCCAGACCCTACACATCACTTAGGGCTTAAAGGTAGCTTAGTTTCAAGAGCCCCAATGTGCCTTCTCTTTGCTGCTGGTTTGTACTACCAAGTCCAATTTATAGATAAACTCTTCATCTTTTCTAAGCAGTTTGAGTTAATCAAAGGAAAACCCTTACTTTGTAGTTCTAACACACATCTGACCAACAGCCAGAAAGACTCTTCCCACTCCCTCTTGCTCTCTCCCAGAATATACTCTATTTTTGGAGCATAAAGATAAACAAAACATCCATCTCTTCAGGCAAGGCAAGGCCTTCTTTACCCAAATCAGAGGGTGGTATTTCCCCCATCTCATTATTTGTATGAGAGCTCACTCTAATTTCAATCTCAGTACCTTCTCCAAGCCCCTTCTTTGAGGAGTAATTAAATCTGAGCAGTGTTCTGTTCAGATTTACTTAAAACCTATTTTAAGTATAAAATGTTTTAATTAGTGATGAAGAATTACTGTTTTGAAATTAAATATTTTAATACAAATATTTTTAATTAATAAAATTGTGATTGAATTTGAACTGTGGATTACACAGAGCTAGACTTAGATATAGATATTCCTTACTAGCTCTGTGACCTTAGCAATAAAATTAAATTCACCTCTCTCAGACTTCATTTCATTATCTATAAAGTAGGAAGGATAATATTGACCCTAAAATGTTAGGAGAACTGAATAAAGATGATATGCAATAAGTGTTTAGTGCATGACTGAGCACACAGTAAGCACAAAAAAACTGGTAGCTGCAGTTGTCATAGTCCTACACTGTGTGTAATGTATCCAAATTTGGAGTATAATGAATGGCTTTGAGTGAAACATCTGGGTTCCAGTTCTGCCTAAGTCCCAACCACAGGTCTTCAAATAAAGTGAGAATACATCTCCATTTCCTAGGTACAGCCTGGCTGGAGTCTGAGAGTAACTATTAATAACACCTGATCTTTTATTATCAAACAGTCCAGTTTTTGAGAACAAACTCTAAATACACTACTTAAATAGAGATAATGTGTTTATTATGCAATAAGTTATGGCTTTGTGCTTTAATTTCCTATAAAACTTGGAAAATGCCTGTCCAGTACATCTCACTGATTAATAAGAAAGAGCCTAAAAGTGTTTTTTTCATAAGAGCTATTAAGGAAATTTTATATTTTATGATAATGAATAAAGATTTGCAATATCACATAAAAGAATATAAGATCCTTATTTTCCAGTTCATGTCTTATAAATGTTTCCTCCTTCCAGCCACAATCTTCACACCTTTTTGACATGGGATAGCTGGTTGCTGGATACTACTATGTAGGTTATGTAGGATGCATAGTGATAATTATAATAGGGCTTGAAGGGTATGGAGTGGCCTGAAAATAAAATCATCCTTTCAGAGGAGAAAGGTCACAGAGTGAAAGTTGCAAGGGGTGGGTGAATGCCATAAATTTTAAAGTTTTGTTCCAGCCCTGCTCCCTATCACATGAAGTTTTAGATCAGGGGTCCCCAACCCCTGGGCCATGAACAAGTACCAATCCATGACCTGTTAGGAACTGGGCTGCACAGCAGGAGGTGAATGGCAGGTGAGTGAGTAAAGCTTCTTCTATATTTGCAACCAACATTAGCATCACTGCCTCAGTTCCACCTCAGACCATCAGTCATTAGATTCTCATAAGAGCATCAGTCCCTGGTGCCAAAAAGGTCAGGGACCACTGTTCTAGATAACCCAGAAGTTCTCTTATGTGTACAACACACACAAGATTATTTACTAGACATCTTTACACATGTGGAACTGTGCTAGGCAATGTGATATAGCAGGTGAAGAATACAGACAAGACTCCTGCCCTCATTAAGCTGACAGTCTCATAAGGGAGACAGTCCATGAACAAATGATAAGTAAATCAATAAAATGAGAATTACAGATTGCGCTAAGTGCTATGGTAGAAAGAACTGAGATGATGCAATATAGAATAACTGGTCAGGGGATGAAGGGAAGCCATCAATAATCAGGGATAACCTCTTGAAAGTGTTGACACAAGCTGAGACTTGACAGATAAAGTCAAGCCTTGTGAGCTGAGCCATAAGCACCATTCCTATAAGTGTTGGGGGGGGGAGGGTCACTGTGTCTATTAAGTGCCTAAAATTATACTCAGTTTTCACTACTTCACACTCTCCACAAACTTTCCACCAGAGATCCTCTGAGTTCACATTTTCTCTTTTCTCATACTGAGACATATTATCATATATATGGTTAAATGGCAATTATATGCCAGGCACAGTTCCTAAAATACTTCAGATCTAGTAATACTGTTAATCCTCACAATAACTCTATAAAGTAAGTATAACCCAGTGTTCTCACTTTAAGGAAGAGGAAACTGAGGCACCCAGAGTTTGAGTGATTTGCCCATGGTTTCCACTACTCCACATCTAGTAAAATGGGAAGCTGGCATTCTATGGGTTAGCTGCTGGAGTCCACATTCTTAAACCAGCACCATGTTTTCTCTCAAAGGTAGGTCTCAGCACAATATAAAGGGCACAAGACTAGGAGTTAGGTAAATATCTCTTCAAAGCTGGCAGCATAATCTTAGACTAATCAGCCCATTTCATACTTAGACTTCTTGATTACAAAGTATCCATAACAGAAGCCAGTCCCAAGTACTTCAAACATGATCATCAGCATGAGAAGTCCCTTTTCAAATGTAAGAAGGTACCATCACTGTGATTTTCAAACTGAAGACCAGCTGAAGCCCTAAAAAGTCACAAAGAGTCTTATTTCCATCCTTCTATCTGTACCTTTGCATTTTCTCCTTTGCCTGCCTGCTTCCACTCCCATAACCTCCTGTATACTGCCTGTCTTTGCAGCAAAGATTTCAAGCATTTTTCTCTCCATCAAAATTCATTTTTCCTATATCCCATGATTCAAGCAAGGTCTTCCTAAGTAACTGACAAGTTTGTCTAATGAGCAGATACCATCATCTTATATCCACACAGTCCTTTAAAGTTTGCAAAGTTTTGTACATATGTAATCTAATTTAATAGCATGATGGCCCTCTGTACTAAGTATTGTCATCCCACCTCATAGCTGAAGAAATTAAAACTTGTACATTTGAAGCCATTGCGCAAAATCACTCAGCTAGATCGTAACAAAACCAAAGCTTGAACCAGGTCTTGGAATTCCATGTACAGTTCTTTCCACTCAATCACACTGCTCACCACCCAAATGTGTATTAATAAGTAATATTTCCAATGCGAGAGTTTTGAAGTTGCATCCACAAACATCTGAAAGCACAGCAAAATGTTAAGTGTGTGACTTTTAATCAGACATTTTGGGAGAGAAAGAGATCATGTTTTTAATACTCATCAGATTATTAAAGACACCAAGACCCAAAATTGTTAGGAAACATTGTTAATATAAGTGATGAGATATTTGCTCCTATTTTTCCAACCCAAGAAGGTAATGAGTCTTATTAATACTCCAGAGAGGTCAATTTCCTCTATTCATCCTTAGCTGAGTTCTATTATACAATTTCATTCTTAAATTAAAATAGAAAATTAGGAGTAAAATTGCTTTTGCTCCTATTAAAAAATACTTTCCATTTTTTAATCATCATTCTGTATTGTACCTTAAAGTTAAGAGAGGGAAATGATCAAATAGCACAGATCTAAGAGGGGAACTAGAGTTTCATATACATTTCCATTAAATTCTCCTTCCATCTTTTCCCCAATACCATCTCAAAGCCTTTAACTCAATGGTTTTCAAACTCAGCTCTAAAGAATACAGAATTGAAAAAAAAAATAAAATAAAATAATAAAGAAAACAGAATTGTACTTCCTGTAGGGGTATAGTAGGGTGGGGAAGGGATAGATGTTGTATTAGTCTGGGTTCTTCAAGACACAAAACCAACAGGGCATTGGTGGTATAGTGGTGAGCATAGCTGTCTTCCGGGAGGGCAGGGGAGAGAGAGACTGAGACAGAGAGAGACTGAGAGATTTTAAGGAACTGGCTCACATGATTATGGAGTCTAGTGAGGCCAAAATCTGCAGGGTGAACTGGCAGGCTGGAGACCCAGAGAAGAGCTGATGCTGCATTTCAAGTCTCAATGCTGCCTACTGCAGAATTTCTTATTGTTTAGGGGGTATTTTTGTTCCATTCAGGCCTTCAACTGATCTAATCGAATTAAAAGTTAATCTCATTCAAAAACACCCTCACAGACATATCTTGAATAATACTCAACTAAATATCTGAACACTGTAGCCTAGGCAAGTTAATACATAAAATTAATCAACACAAACAGATTCTGTTCATCACCACCCCATCCCAACCTGAACAAGAGCAGCTCAACATTTGGTGGTTTTTATGAAGCTTAAGATTTTGTTTAAAAGATGGATTCTGGTATACAATTATAGTAATAGTAATTTTTAAAGGTTTCATTTACCATCTTAATCCAAAGTAACAATGAAGATAGAAATCTGGCTCCACACACATGGGTGATATTTGGGATCCTGATGCCTTCAGGTATAAAGCAACTTTTTTAACTAGTTGACCCACACCATACCTGCTCTTAACTTTCTCCCACTAAATAACTAGAGTTCAAATGGGAAATTTATTCTAAACATAAATCTGATAATGTCAACTTCTCATGGTTTTCTCATTGATCAAAAGATAACATTTAAAAATCCTTTCTTCAGCTAACAAGGCATGGATGGTTTAGTCTCTACCTGCCCCCAAAACCTCATCTCATACTTCTTATCCCTGTACTCTTCTCATTCCAGCCACTTTAAATTTCTCTCCATCCATTGTCTGCCTCTAGCCTCCTCTCACCACAGGGCCTTTGATCATGCTGGTTCATCCATAATGAATACCTTTCCCTTCTCCTCATCAACTACTTGGCTCCTACATAATTCTCAACTTAAGCATCATCTGCTCAGGAAGGCCCTTCATGACCTCTCTGAGTAGATCAAATTCCCCTATTAGAAGCTTTCATTGCACCCTGTAACTCTTATCCATCATACTTAGAATACTAGCAAATTCACATTGATTGGTTTAATACATTTACAATGTCAAACTCACTCTCCACTCTATCCCCAGTGACTACCATAGTGTTTATGTTTAGAAAATATTTTCTGAATAAATAAATAAAGCACATTGCTCTATGATCCATGCAGCAGTGGATAATGCTGCAGCAAGAGAAATGCATCCTAAAGAAGTCCTCTTTCCAATGTGATAGTTCTAAATCCAAATTGTCTAAAAGGTAAGATCTGCTTAAGAAATCCATTTTCTCAGTTTTATCTGCTTTAATGTTTAATCTGCCACTTACATGTCTCAGTAAGCAATGTCCCATTAAAAATAACCTTGGAATGTCATGTCTCATTATCTCAGAGTTACTTTTCTTTACTAACAATGAAGCAGATTCCATACAGTCACAGAAGCAAAATAAATCTTCTGTTATTGCTTCAAGAAATGACCTCATAAATCTGTAGTCTTGAATTATGCCAAGCATCTTATTTATATATTATGCATCTACCATACTGGCTCTCAGATTTAAAATATCTCCCCTTGAGCAATAATGTTTTTCTCTTTCCAAAATAGGGAGGCTTTATCTCTAACACTGGGTCTAAGTACTGACTCAACTGAAGACTTTCCTTGTAAAAGTGCAAGTTATCTAGGAAAAAGATTCACAGCACTCCTTCTCTCCACCCCTCCCATCATCACCTTGTCAAATAAAAGCCAAACCACTGAGCTTGGCATTTAAGGCTCTAGGATTGGGTACCTATTGGGCATCTTATCTTTCTGCTGCATCCTTCCATGTACCTGATGAGCAACCAATACAGAGAAAATGGTCCTTTACCATTTCCTCAACATGCCCTGTGCTTTTCTATATTTTATAAAGTACTAAATTAATTTTTAGAAATAATATTTGTAAAATTAAGAAAGTTTTTTTAAGAGATGTTGACTAGTAAACAAGGTTTCTCCAACATTGTAATTATTAACTCTGCTCATGTCACATGAATACTCTGATTCCCTAGACCACTTTATCCCTGCACAGGAGAGATAAGTCAAGATCTCTTACCTTCATAAAGCTGGTCATTATGATGACCCCTGTGTTCCCAAGCACTCATCAAGCAATGAGCTATAGCTGCTGCCCATTTTAACTTCAGGGAGAAAATATTCTGAAATATGATGGCTGTTCTGGATCCTTGGTACCTACTGTACTGTACTATATTTATTCACACATTTTAACACCTCTGAAATCAGGCAGCCATCAAGGTAGTATCCCCATTTTCTGGAGCATCAAAACTTGCAGAAGGAAATGGAGAGTTGAAAAAAAACACCAGAAACGATAGTTGAGAACTCTTTTAAACCCACCCTCCCAAACCCAATATTTGGAAGGAGGAATAGAGAAAGGAGGTAAACCAAACAATTTAACAACTTCCTGAAACTGGAGTCCACAGCTGCCCAGCTCTACATAATTTCAGATCTAGCTTAAAAGTCCAGCACTAAACGCTCAGATTTTTTTTCTTTATTCTTTCAAAACATGCTTTATCACCCACACAATTGAAGGAATAGAGGACAATGCTGTGTGGAAAAACACAGACAATGATGATTCTGAGTCAAAAAGTAACTCTAAGGAGTTAGACTCTGAATGAAAAATGTAAAGAAAACCTTAAGTATTCTATTTCATTTTTTATTTTATATATGTACAAGATCAATGTATCATTTTTTAAAAAACTGTCTAATTATAAATGAGCTCTTTCAATAGGTATAACATAGAAACTGTTGTAATTTTTTTGAGAAGCATCAAGTCCCAGTTTAATGAGCAGTAGTTTTTCTTTTTATAATTGTGATATTGTGATTTATAATAAGAAATACATACTTGATCTTTATCCACTGTTCCTGGCAAAGAATTCCTAAAACCCTCAGAATTTCCTAAGTGATGAGCACCACAAATGAGTCTTTTGTTACGTGAGTGAGGTGACTTTTGAAAGCACCTATGGATGGGGGCTGATTGCCAAGAGAATCAACCATGAGATTAGAAGGCTGGAACTTTCAGTCTCACCACCCACCTTCCAACGAAGAGACTGTGGCTAAAGGTTGGGTCAATTACCAATAGCCAGTGGTTTAATCAACCATGCTTATGTAATGAAGCCTCCATAAAATAACCAAAGGACAGGGTTCAAAGAGCTTCCAGGCTGCCAAACATGTGGAGACTGGGGAGAGTGGTGGGCTCTGAAAAGATATGGAAGCTCCACAACCTTTCCCCATACCTTGCCCTATGCATCTCTTTCATCTGGTTATTCTTGAGTTATATCCATTTAATAAACTAGTGATCTTGTAGATAAACATTTTTTGAGTTATGTGAGCTGCTCTAGCAAATTAATCATAACCAAGGAGGGGGTCGTTGGAAGCCCCAATCTATAGCCAGTCAGTTAGAAGCATGGGTGACAACCTGGACTTGTGACTGGCATCTGAATTGGGGATGGGGGAGTAGTCTTGTAGTACTGATGCCATCCATAGGATCTGACACTATCTCCAAGAAGATGATGTTAAATTGAGTTGAATTGTAGAATACCCAGCTAGTATCAGAGAATTGCTTGGTGGTATGTGGGAACTCCCTCCCACCAAACACACACACATCTTCTAGTACATAAAATAATGGCATATTTTACAATAGATGGTTTCTTAGATTCAATGAAACTAGATATGCTTCTCATTTCAAAGTACTGCAATGATTTTCTGGGTTAACCATCAGTCTTTGCTAAGATTGGTTAGTGTGTGCAGGCCCCCTGAATCAGCCTAAGTATGAAAAAATAGATAGTTTAGAGTTTCCAAAAGTGCAAATCTGAGGGCTCAATATTTGGATGCAATAAACCCACTGAAGTCTTCACAGCCTAAGAGAACCTCCCTCTAAATGAGAATCTTTTCCCCTGCATTCATATCTAAGCTGTGCCTCAGGACCTCTTGAAATTGAACACTATTGTATATTTGTTCATGTGTCTCTCAATATACCTACCACAAAGCCTTACATATATTAAACCCTCAATGAGTGTGTGTTGATGATGCCGTCCATCTCCCTTAGTCAATTTATCCAGTATCTCCCTGCTCAAAAGCATTCATCAAGTCATCGAGATGCTAATCGTCCTCAAATGTTGCTCCTATGCCTAGTTCTAATATTTGCTATAATTTCCTATTAGCACTGCACATCTGCTGTTGCAGGCCTCTTCATCTCACTGCTAAGAAAACCTACGCTGGTTCCACCAATAGGATAGAACTTATGTTTCCTGCACTCTCCATCAGGTTAATCACAGCTGGATTCTATGAGGACAACATGGGCCTCCTTATGTGTGTCACCTCTAATCAGTTGATAATAGCTCAACCACAAAGATTCTGGGGCCACATCTAGCTCAGCAAGGAAAAGATCCATAGTTGATTATTGATGTCTGCCATGGGACATCTAGGTATCACCACATGTTTGTTATACCTAATCTATAGGTATAATCTATATGGCAAACTCATGCCACTAAGAGTTCCCCTCACAGTGCCCCACAAAGTAAACATTAAAATGATTTCTATAAATACTTATTTTGGTGTTTATAAGTTTTTCAAGGCTGTCTAAGACTCTTTTCTCTGTATAAGTGTGTGTGTGTGTTGGTTTTGTTATATACTCAAATCTACAAGTTTATCTTTATTGTTGATTTATTTTGATTATGAAAGTTCCATTATTCCAATTTATAGAAACCTGCACTCATAAATTCAAGTAATATTTTTAGGTTCATTATTACATTTAAATCATAGATATACTTGGAATTGATTTTGGCATAAAGAGTGAATTTGGGAACCAGCTTTTTTTTCCCCCACATCAAAAAATTAGTTTCACATCAATAATTGAATATTTTCCTCCATTAATTTGAACTGCCTTTTGGATCTAATACTGTATTCTATATCTCATTGTTTACTCTTCCCATTTCTATGCTATTAGCGTAATAGTTCAATTACTGTAGCTTTATGTTTTAATGTCTCGTAGAACATGTTCTCCTTCATTCCACTTGCTTTTCGGCAATTAACTGGCTAATCTGACATGTTTATTCTTTCAAACAGACTTTGAAATCATTTTGCCAAATTCATAAAAAGAGTTCCATGGTAATGTTAGTGAATTTTGTGTTTATAAATTACATTAAGAATTATAATTTAGTTCTTTATAATAGTAAATCTTCCTTTCCGCCCCCCCAAAAAATAATTTTCTCTTAATCTATCAAGGTGTCCTTTAAGGTCACTCAAAAGAGTTTAATTATTTTCTTTATCAATATCCTGAGCATTTCTTGTGAAGTTCATGTCTAAATAACTTATGTTTTAAACAACATTATTAAAAATAATTTTTTAACCAATACATTCTCTAGCTGTCTACTGTTGGTGTTTAAAACAAAGTTATTTTTTGTACATTCTTTTGGTTATTGTATAGCTTACTATATTTATTGTTTCTGGAATTGTTCATTAATTTTGATTGTTGTTGTTTACAAGATTATATAATAATACAATTTTCTTTCTTTTTTTCCAAAGCCAGTTCCTCTTACTTATTTCTCTTCTGCACATTGACTAGCACTTTCTGAAAAATGTTCAAAAGCAGGGATCAGAGCAGGCATCTGGTATCAGTTCTCAGATAAAGGAAAGATTCTAGTGTTTTAGAAAAAGACATGATTCTGGTTATCAGTTTAAGAAGTTATATCAGCAGTGAATGTTAAGCTGAGTTTTATGAGCATCTACTGAGATGCAGCTATGCCCTGCTTCTTTAGTCTTTCATGTTAGTCATACTGTATAACAAGCTCATTTAAAAATGAGTGGATATAAGGGCCTGGCCTGGTTAGTCCTTAAATGGGAGACCACCTAGGAAGACCAGGTGCTGTAGGTGTAAAAAATTTTTTTAAAAAAAAGGGAGTGTAAGCTGACAAGTTCCTTGTAATCTGTGAGGTCAACCAAGGGTTGCCTTGCCTTAAATAAATAAATAAATAAATAAATAAATAAATAAATAAATAATTTTTTTGAAAAATCAGTGGATAGAATACTGGTTTCCGCCACTCCCAACCTTACAAGATTGAAAGACTGAAGAAATCAAGAATGAACAATTTTTCTTGAACACATCAAAAAACTAAGGTTTCAGTAAATCTGGGAAACACACTCATCTAGAAAGACATAGCTCACATCTTAGCTGGAGCAGAAACCGCTAAAGCCTTAAACTTCCAGGAACACTTAAATGGTTAATTGAGATGATTTGCTGGAGGCCGAATATGGACTAGTGTGAGAATGATAAATTCCTGAACCCACAGTCCTGTTGGGGGAGGTCCACATTATAAATCAAGAAACCCCACCAGGTTCTCATGGTGAAGATTTATAAAAGGTTTACATACCACAACCTAGAGGGATTTATTTCAAGTATGTAAGAATGACTCAACATTGAAAAATAAATAATCCACTATATTAACAGGCTAAAGGAAAAAAGCTATTTGATTTATTGACACAGAAAAAAGCATTTGATAAAATTTAGCATTCATTCATATTAAAACTCAACAAACTAGAAATAGAGGGGAATTTCCTCAACTTGATAAGGAATTTCTATAAAAAGCTTACTACAGCTAATATCATACCCAATGATGTTAAGACTAGATGATTTCACTCCCAAGACTGGGAACAAGACAAGGATGCCCTATCTCACTAATCCTATTAATATCATATTACAAGTCCTAGCTAGCACAATAAGACTAGGAAAAATATATATATATATACAGATTAGAGAAGAAGAAACACACCATCTTTGTTCATAGATGACATGATTGTCTATGTTCTTTTTCTGGTCCAGATAGGGTCCCAGACCAGAAGAAAGACATTAGAAAAAAACTAAGGAAATCTAAATAGGATATAAACTTTAAACTTTTAATAATGAATTGATATTGGTTCATTTGTGATAAATGTACCATTGATAAATTCAATTGTGAAAAATGTACCATTCTAAAGTAAGATGTTAATAACAGAGGAAATAGGATGTGAAATATAGGGAAACTCTCTCTAAAGTTTTGTAATTTTTCTGCAAATCTAAAATTACCCTAAAATTAAAAGTTTAAAATTAAAAAGTTAAAAATCAGTATATACAATAAGCATTTTGATTATAGTTCTGTAGGGTGAGTGAAATAGCTCTGCTTCAGGTTGCAGGTTGGCTGGGCTGGGCTCCAGAATAAGGATTTCCCTACATGTTTCCATATTCTTCTTGAACCTGAGGCTACCTGAGGCATGCCCCTATTACAGTGAATGGCAGATGTGCAAGAAGCCAAGACAAACTACATAAGCACAATAAAGATCTCTAGCCACATCATGTCATCTGCCATTTGATTGACCAGAAGAAGTCACATGGCTAAGCTCAGCATTAATGAGGTGGAAAGTATTTTACAAGGAGTAGGAGGAGAGAGATCTGAGGAACTGAGAACAATTATCTAATTACAGCTGTCTTGTCTACATGGTATTGCATCAGTTAGGATGCTTAGTTGAAAGCAACAGAACCTATTTTGACTATCTAAAACAAAGAAATAATTTATTGGAATTGTTCACAGAACCAAAAGAAAATCTAAAAAATTAAGCTTCAGAAAGACAGGAACCAGAGAAACTGCAAAGAAATTAAGTAACAGAAATTAGTGGTTAGTCTCATTGGAACTCTGCCACTCAAACAAGTGAGCACCTGTCATTTCTCATTTCTGCATCACTGTAGTCTAAACTCAAATTCCCAGATGAAAGAAAACAATTAGTCTGGTTTAGTTCAACATTCTCTCCAATACTAAGATACTAGTACCAGAATAAGGGAGAGGAAATGCATTCCTGAAATAAATTCTGCCTGATTATTGGTGTGTTATTATCTTAATATATTTGTAAAACTTGGTTATTATCTGTAAAAATATTATCTGTTAGCTAATATTTTATTTAGAACACTTCATACAGACATACCAGAAAAATCTATAGTGTGTGTGTGTGTGTGTGTGTGTGCAATGCACACTATCTTTTTTTTCTAGAAAATGTTAACACAATTCTGCTTTTTATTGGCTATATCCTCTTGTAATCTTTTAGGTGTTCTTTTGGTTATCTGATTTTCTAATTTATGTATTTGTGTTTTCTCTCAATTTTTCTCTTTGATTTTATTAGCTTTGAATGACTTCTTCATTGGTTTTTAAAGAACTAATTTTTAGATGTATCAATTCTACCTTTTATTTCTTCTAATTAATTACATTATAATTAATTAATAATATGTAATTAATATGTACAATATCCATATTTATGTTTTTTAGGTTTTTGTTAGGCTTAACTTGTTGTGAATACTTTTTTTCTCTCATTTAACATAAATACTTAAGGTTATGAATTCTCCACTCAATACAACTTTGGCTATATCCTATTACTTTTTCAATGTGGTTTTCTCTTTAACTCAAGAATTATTCAGTAAGGATATTTATAATTTCTAATTGGTAAAGTTTCTGCCTATTTGTGTCTCTATTTGTTAATTTCTTCCAGGTTTATTTTTTTAAAAATATAGCTTGGCCTGGTTCTAATATGGAGACTTTATTGAAACGTTGTGTGGCTAGATATGATGGTCAATATTTATACATCTTTCATTACTTACTTAAATTACTTCAGAGAGAATCACAGATAACACAACTCTGTAGTTCTGGGGATCACTCTAGGATTGTGCAGAAACCTATAAACCACCTACTCTTGCTATTTAATCAACTTTTTTTCCGATATACTTTTTAAAAAAAAAACCTATGTGAGTGCTGCAGTAAACTTATTAAGTTAAATTCTCCCTAAGTAAAAAGCTGCCACAAGGCCTGGGACTAGGTGTTATGAGATCTGGATCCAAACTCCCAGCTCTACCACAAGCCAGCTATGTGACCTCTCACACTCTCTGAATTCCAGGATCCTCATGTCCCTATAAAAAAAGCCAGAGCACTTGTCTTTATAGGCTCAGGTGTCTCTAAGCCTGGAGTATTCAAAGGACTGTGGGAAGCAATACTATTTCCAACTTCATTATGAAAAATGAAGTGATATGACTAGATGACCGATAAGGTCTCAACCAGCTTTAAAATTCCACTATTGGAACAAATCAGTTGCCATGGTCCTTGCTTTTAACTGCCTGAACAACTGTGTCTGTATTAAAACCTATATTGTACAAAATAAAAGAAAGGAAAAGGAATTAGGTACAAGTCCTGGCTTCAGCATTAACTAGCTCTGTCATCACAGATGTTAGCATCCATTAGATATTCAATTATGCTGATTCTCACTTATCTCATCTTTAAAATGGATATAATGTCACCAATATTACAAAGCTTAAATAAGATAATAAATAGAAAGCGCTATATAAACTGTAAAGTGCCATAAAGCATTAGTTCCTGTTGTTAAATACTCATGCGGCGTTAATGCCTCCAATGTTGTATGTATTTTATAAGGTGTTAAATTTAATGGAATTGTTAAACTTACTGCCTTTCATTAAACAGGTAGTCACAAACTCATCTAAATAGTGAAAGTAAGGAAATAGGTGTTTTACCTGAATTACCTGAGTAATCATGGCTAAATAACTTTTATGAGTTAAGAAGAGTAAGAATTAAGACTATCTTAAGGCTAGGAAAGGACTTAATAACCTCACTATATCTTCTTCTGCCCCATTATTTCATAAAATTGAGACTGAAAGAGAATTACATTACAATACATACTGAAGCGGAAATAAAATCATAGATTCACAAGAGATAAGCACATTAGCATAGGACAAAGGCAGACCTGGTGACTAGCATGTTAAATAAGTTTTCACCTAAGGTGCTGTTTCTTTTTTAAGGAAGGCAACCAACCAACCAACCCTCTGTTGCTTTCTCCTAACCCTAAAGATGTATGGGGAGCCATTTTGTAAACCCCAGCCTACTGATGTTAGTGCTTAAAGGAGTCTATAGGAGTCTATAGTCTGATGTCCCTAGATGCAGTCCAGAAAAAAATGATTTAAAAGATTTCTTCTTCTAGCAAAGAATGATCCAGTGATTGTAAGTACAAGCCTACATGTTTATTGTCTTTTTCAGCTTCTGGGGAAAATATTCATTATTAACAATGATAATTATAAACTGACCATCCTGCCAATGATTGAGAAGTTTAAAATAATGCTTCCTGGAGCCTAGATTTTAAACTAGAATTAAACCAGCTTACACGGAGAGGCTAACCGCAGTGCCACTCCATCTCTCACACATTGAATCCAGCTAAACCGCTGTCATGATAACATTCTGAGGGGAAAGTTATCACAAATTTTTTTTAAACAAAAGTTCTTATAGTGTTCAGTTTTCTCTGCATAGCAAATAACAATGTTGAAATGGCCAGTGCTAAGGAGGTAAAAAAATGGCATAGATGATAGAGGCTTTATTCATCCCTTTGCGACGAAATCAAAGTTGTGACAGAAAAACAGAGCAAAGTCACCTGGGATCTACGTGAACAGAAGCACTACAACTAGGGAGAAAAATAAGAAATCACCCTGCAATGGTAGAAGGTAGGAGGGGGCAAAAATATAAGACTGCCCAGTCCAGAGAGGCTGAGTGGGACAGAGGCCATAGCAGCAGCCAGCAGCCAGCAGTTGCAGATGACTCTTAAAGGGGCAATGTCCGTAGGTCGACATTTGCGGTGACAAACCTGCTCGCCCGTAACACCAGCACCAATTGGTTGCTTGGGGAGCACCAGGAACTTATAGGGGGGTCACTGAGTTGTCAGAGCAAGACTGGAGGTGAGGCTCTCTCCTATGCAGAAGTGCTGCCATCCATTGTTCCTCTGTTGAGCCCTACCCACTCCCAGCATACAGATGCAGCACCGCCATAACTGAGACATTATCAAACTGGATAACAGAGGTTGCTACTCTGCCTCACCCAATTCGTGGCCCCACTCAAGCCACATCCAGGTGTGTCCTCCACAAGTCCAGTACTCCTTGTTGAGCCAGCTTAGTTAGTACATAGAAACAGACACAGAAAGGCAGCTAAAATGGGAAGACAAAGAAGCAGAAACCATATGAGAGAAGAGAGCAGAGATCCAGAAATAATGGAGTCAAGCAATCCAACAGATGCAGAGTTCAAAACACTGATTATAAAGATGCTCAATGAACTTAGGGAAAGTGAAGATGAACTCAGAATTTTAAACAAGAGATAAAAGACATAAAAATGAAAATGAAAATTATAAAGGGAACCAGTAGGAAATGAAGAACACATTATCTGAGATGAAGAGTATATTAGATAGGATAAATAAAGTGGATAAAAAAAAGAGAACTGGGGAAAAATTTTTAATATTTAAAAATTTTAAAAATAAAATAAAAATAAAAAAGAAGAAAATTGAACCACTGATATAGAGGTTGGGGAATCCAAGGACACTCAATCAGAATGGCAAGAAAAAAGAAGCCAAGACTATAATAATCATTTAAGGAGCCTAAAAATATCTATGCCATGGGGGTACCTGAAAGAAAACAAGACTTTGAAGAGCTGTTTGAAGAAATAATGATGGAAAACTTCCCTCACTTGGTGAAAGAAATAGACATAAAACCCCCGGAAGCTCAGACAGTCCCAAGAACAAGGAACTCAAAGAGGCCCACACCAAGACACATCATAATTAAAATGCCAAAAGTTAAATACAAAGAGAGATTCTTAAAAGCAGCAAGAGAAAAGCAGTTACTTACCTACAAGGAACTTCTTTAAGAGAAAAAAAAATGTATCAAAAACATGAATAAAGAATGGTAATAAATAACTACATTCCTATCAACAAGTACCTCAAATGGAAAAAAATTAAGTGCTTCAACCAAAAGATAGAGTGGCTAAATGGATAAGAAAAAAAGACCCCTACAAGAGACTCACTTTAGATCAAAAGATACACAGACTGAAAGGAAGGGGATGAAAGAAGATATTTCTTTGATGGACTTAGTGGGTATTGCGCTGATTGAAATGAGTTGGCTAGAGTAAGCAAATATTGCATGATTTTACGTACATGTGGAATCTAAAGAACAAAATAAACAACAACAAAAGTGTAAATAAACTCATAGATACAGAGAATAGTCTGAAGGCTAAAGATGGGAGGGGGTTGTGGGGACAGCACTAAAGGACAAAGGGATTAAGAAGTATAAATGGATAGTTACAAAATAGACATGATAATATAAAGTATGGCAAAAGGAAAATAGTTAATAATGTTGTAATAAATATATAAGAGGGAAGAGGATTATTAGATTTAGTGGGATGATCACTTTGTGAGTTATATTGATCTCTAATCACTATGCTGTACAGCTAAAACTAATATATTATTGTATGCCAAATATAATTGAAAAACTTACTGAATTGTATAATATATATACAAACAACTAACCATCTATTATATTTTAATAAAGCCAGGGAATAAAATGACTAATGTCACTGATTTAATCTGTGTCCAGTCTATTTAGCTTTATTCTGGTTCTAAGACAAGATGTGCCTGCTTGTCTACCTGTACCCTTGACTATAAAAAGCATGCATCTATAAAATGCTCACTGCATACATGTAGTGAACATAATAGTATGCTCATTGTCTACACGTAGTGAAATTGAATGGTGACCCCCAAAAAGAGATATCTACATCCTAACCTCTGGAACCTATGAATGTGACATTGAGAAAAATAGTCTTTACCAAAGTAATTAAATTAAGAATCTCAAGATGATATGCATTGGATTACCTGGGCAGATCCTGAATCCATTGACAAATATATTTATAACAAAACAGAAGACAGAAACATACAGAGGAGAAGGTCATGTAAAGATGGAGTAGAGACTGGAGTTATGCAGCCACAAACCAAGGAATGCCTAGAACTGCCAGAAGCTGAAAGAAGCAAGGAAGGACTGTCCCCCAGAGACTTCAGAAGAAGTGTGATCCTGTTGATAACTTGACTTTGGACTTCTGGCCTCTAAGACTGTGAGAGAATTAATTTTGTTTTTTTAAACCACCAGGTTTGTGGTCTTTTGTTATGGCAGCAACAGGAAATTAATATACCACCTTCATAGAATTGTTAATAATTGCGAGTAAAAAGTTTAATTCAGTTCTGGACTGATTCATACCTGCCTGGGAAAATAAAGGTCAGAGTCCTATTTCCTGGGAAATTATTTAGAGTTAACATACATATGGAATGTTATGTTGTTGTCCTTCTTTGCTATAAAGCCTGGTCTAAAGAGCTGTGAGTTGGCATGTAGACCATGAATTTATGTGAATAGAAGTGTATAAAAGACTGGTGGTAAAATGAGGCCTTAGATGCACTCTGTCAACATGACCCACACAAACAAGGTTTTTGTTCTGGATAAGCCTACACACCCTTGTGGGTGAGTGGACAAAGGAAGCTGTGTCTTTGTGTAGCTACTGGGCCTCCTGATGAGCTAAAGACGCTTTGAAGCCTGCATTTCCTTTCTTATATCTAAGTAAAAATGATATTTGATTAAGACCTATTGCACCTTGTGAATGTGCTAGTCAATTCTAACCTGCACTCAGTGATGTACCAGTAAAATAATAATTAAATATTGATGGTTCATGTGCAAGGTATTATGTGCATTTTCTCAATTAATCCTCACATTATTATAAAATTAGAATGATAAGCTCCATTTTAGAGATGAAATTTAACACTTAAATAACTATCCAGTAGTGATTCAGAAATGGCTCTTTGGATTTTAATTATCAACCTCATATTATGCTTCTCCCTATCAGCAAGATCATATGATTTGGGGGTATCTTGTCAAAAACTCACAAACTAATATCTTTCAGGTTACATGTTTCCCAGACATGTTCACATGTTCTGTTTGTATTTATAAATTGTATAGGTTGTTAATTACCTAAAATCATGAAATTTTTCTTTAAAATCTGATTTTGTGATGTATAGTGAATAATCACATCTCGCAACACACAGCTAACCTTTTCACAATCTCAGTGGTCACCACCATTTTCTCTTACCTCCCCAAACACTAAGGCAAAGGGTCAATTACCATTCACCATTATATAACAAGCACAAATTATACATATGTAACCATTTATATTTCTTCTTGGCCACTATAGACATACAAATTTGTAATCCTGGTGTATCCATTTTCTATTGCTGCCATAATAGATTACCATAATTTTTTTGGCTTAAAACAATACCCATTAATATCTCACAGTTCTGTAGGTCAGAAATCTGGATGTAGCGTGGCTCAGCTGGTTTTCTGCTCCAGGCTCCACATGGCCAAAATCAATGCATAGCAGGGCCTCATTCCTTTCTGGAGGCTCTGGAGAAGGATCTGAATCCAAGCTCATCCAGGTTGTCGGCAGAATTCAGTTCATGTGGTTAGAGAACTGAGATCCTTTTTTCCTTGCCGGCTATCAGCCAGAGGTTGTGCTCAGCTTCTAGAGGTACTCACATTCCCTTGCTCATGGTCCTCTTCTTCCATCTGCAAAATCAGCAGCAGCAGTTCCAATCTTTATCACACTTCAAATCTCTTTGGCTTCCCCTTCTGTTAAAATTCTACCACATCTTTTGACTTCCTCTTCTGGTTTCAAAGGCTCATGTGATTACCTTTGGTCCAACCAGATAATCTAGGATAATCTTCTTGTCTTAAAGTCAGCAGATTAATAACTTTAATCTACAAATACCTTCACAGCAGTACCTACATAAGTGTGTGATTTAACAACCAGAGAACAGCAATCTTAGGGGAATATTTTTAAAAATTTGCCTACCACACCTGATGATCTAGTCTAACTCTTTTATTTTAAATGAGGAAGTTAAGACCCAGAGAGGTGAAGCATTTGCCTTGAGGTTGCATGGGTATGCATAGAAGAGCCAGAACTCCAATGCTGCAACTGATTTCCTAATTTAGATATGCTCATTCAGAGAGCCCATTCAAGTTAGAAAAAAGAACATGAAATAATTGCTTACTTCTATGAAGAAAAAATAAATTATTTAGTATTGCCAAGTACTCTACTGTGAGACCAACTTTAATGAACAACAGAAAAGAACAATTTATATTGGGCATATTATTGCTTACACACAAATGATTCCTAATAGCACAGCTTTAAGAAGTCTTAGACAAAGTTTATAAATGTTCAAATATGTGCCTATATTTGTAAAATTGAAATATTATATACTTCATATGAATATTAGAAGGATTAATGAGATAATATAAAGTTCTTAGCACAGTAACTGGTAGTATACATGTCTCATGTTTGCCTCCTAACAATATGCTCCCCATTCTCTGGGTGACAAAGAACTTATTGTACCCCATAAATCTTATACCCACCCACCCCCTTCTAAATACAGTCTTGTAAAGATTATCAGTCAACATCTCAGCTCATTCCTGAAAAATTAGTGGGCACATTATGTGAGCCAGTAATCAGAAATCTTCCATGATTTCTGGTAAAGATGCTGTGCTCACATCCTTTTACAAACACATCAAAATTACAACTAAACTACAGAATATCCATTATTGGGAGTCACCTGAAGTCTAGCTAAACAGAAGTCCTACAACTGGGGACATATAGAAAAGGCAACCTCAAGCCTGGTAGAAGGGGCAAAGATGTGAAACAGGCTAGTCCCACATCCTTCTGTGGCAGCTGAGAATCAAAAGAAATATCTAGGCTGTGGAGGTCCCCCCAGAGGAACAACAGGGTCCCAGCCCCACACTAGGCTCCCCAGCCCAGGGTTCCAGTGCTAAAAAGAGACATCCCCTACAACTTCTAGTTATGAAAACCAGCAGAAATTGTGGCTCAGTGAGATGAGGGGGTGTCTGGGGTCATGAACATTCCTCTTAAGGGGCCTGTGCTCACAGACTTATTCACTGACAGACTCACTCACTCTGAGCTCCAGCTCTGGAATAGCAGCTTGAAAGCTGCTAGGGCTATACAGGGAGAAACTGAATTGTCTGGCTTCAGGACAAAAACTGGAGGAGAAGCTTTCTCCCAGACAGAAATGCTAGGAGAGGGCCTTGTTCTTTTGTTGAGCCCTTTGACATCCCAGCATGCAGACACAAGTGGGCACCATATCTGATTCTCCATCAACATAGTTAAATAAGGGTCACCCCATCCTGGTAATTCCCTGAGACTCCACTGCTCTCAACATATAGGCCCATCCAAGCCACATCCAATGGTTTGTTTCATGATGCAAACTCTCCCAAAATCTCTCAAAGATTTATGAAACTCAAACAAGCAGCTCCTGGTCTCAGCATGCCCCATACCTCTTGGTATGGGGAGCCCAGCATTAGAAGCAGCAGGCCTCAGTTCATGGCTTGGCCTTCTGAGGCACCTCCAAGCCCAGAGTGAGTGGCAGCCATCTGCAGATTGCTTGGTGACTCTTGCTAAGTATTCCTGGGCAGGGCACAGGCTACAGCTAAACTTGGCCTGTGACAGGGTCCCTCCCAAGGGTCCCTGGGGCTGGCACTCTTGGTACCCAGCTTCCAACTGAGCCAGGGTTCCACCCGGAGACATATCCAAGGACAACAACCCAAAGGGCAGACTGGGCTGTCACCAGAGCCCTACTGAAGTGAATCCATCTCCATAGGGTCAGGCCCTCAACAACCAGTCCTTACAACAAATCAGTCCAAAGGTCAATCTCTCCAATTGACATGGAAACAGCAAGCAAATCTCAACTACAACAGGAAGGCACACACAACCTATATAAGGTACACACCTGGAGTACCCAGCTTAGGTGACCAGAGAAGATTATGCCCCACAGGACATCTACTACATAAGGCCACTCTACTAAGACCAGAAGGCATAGCAGCCCAATCTAATACATAGAAAGAAACACAAGTAGGCAGCCAAAATGGGAAGACAAAGAAGCATATCCCAAATGAAAGAACAGAGCAAAGCTCCAGAAAAAGAATAAACAAAATGGAGACAAGCAATCTACCAGATGCAGAGTTCAAAACGTTTGCTATAAGGATGCTCATTTAACTTAAGGGAAGAATAGATGAGCTCGGTAAGAATGTTAACAGAGGCAGAAAACATAAAAATGGAGATATAAAATATAAAAAAGAACCAGTCAGAAATGAAGAATACAATAACTGAAATGAAGACTACATCAGAGAGAATCAATACTAGATTAGATGAAGCAGAGGATCAAATCAGTGATTTAAAAGATGAGGTAACAGAAAATACCCAATCAGATCAGCAACAAGAAAAAATAATTCAAAAAAATGAGGATAGTTTAAGGAGCCTCTGGGATAATATTAAGCTTAACAACATTTTCATCATAGGAGTACCATAAGGAAAAAAAAAGAGCAAGGAATTAATGACTGAAAACTTTCCTGTCTAAGGCCATGCTACCGTGAACAAACCTGATCCCATCTGATCTCAGAAGCTAAGAAGAGTTGGGCCTGGTTAGTACTTGGATGGGAGACCACCTAGGAAGACCAGGTGCTGTAGGTGTAAAAAATAAAAAATAAAAGGATTGTAAGCTGACAAGGTCCTTGCAATTTGTGAGGTCAACCAAGGGTTGCCTCGCATAAAAAAATAAAATAAAATAACAAAATTTTTCTAACCTGGTGAAGGAAATAGACATGTAACTCCAGGAAGCGCAGAGAGTCCAAAACAAAATGAATCAAAGCAGGATCACACACACCAAGACACAGCATCATTAAAATGCCAAAGGTTAAAAACAAAGAGAGAATCTTAAAAGTGGCAAGAGAAAAGCAATTACTTACCTACAAGGAAGCACGCATAAAACTGGCAGCTAATTTCTGAAAAGAAACTATGCAGGCCAGAGGGGATTGGCACAAAATATTTAAAGCGATTAAAAGCAAAGACCTACAACAAAAATTCGTCTACACAGCAAAGCTATCATTTAGAATTGAAGGACAGATCAAAAGCTTCCCAGACAAGAAAAAGTTAAAAGAGTTCATCAACACCAATCTAGTATTATAAGAAATGTTAAAGTGGGGTGAGGGTGGAAGGAGAAGGAGGAGGAGAAGGAGGAAAAGGAGCAAAAATATGAATAATAAAATGGCAATAACTACATATCTATCAATAATTACTTTAAATGTAAATGGAATAAATGCTCCAATCAAAAGATAAGATGGCTGAATGCATAAGAAAACAAGACCCCTACATAATGCTGCCTACAAGAGACTTGCTTCAGATCAAAAGACACACACAGACTGAAAGTAAAGAGATGAAAAAAGGTGTTTCATGAAAATTAAAACAAAACAAAACAAAACAAAAAAGCTGAGGTAGCAATACTGATTAAGACAAAATAGACTTTAAAACAAAGGCTATAACAAGGGACAAAACAGGACCCAGTTACCCTACTTCTGGGTATTTATCTGAAGAAACCCAAAACTCTACTTTGAAGAGAGGGACATGTGAATCCATATGTTTATTGCAGCATTATTTACAGTAGCCAAGATATGGAGGCAACCTGGGTGTCCATCAGTGGGTGAATGGATAAAGAACAGGTGGTACATATATACAATGAAATATTCCTCAGCCATTAAAAAAGGATGAAATCTTACCGTCTGCAACAACATGGATGGACCTAAAGGGTATTGTGCTGAATGGAGTAAGTCAGATAGAGAAAGACAAATGCCACATCATTTTACACATATGTGGATCTAAAGAATAAAATAAAAAACAGAAACAGAAACAAATTCATAGATATAGAGAACGTTTTGATCATTGCCATATGGGAGAGAGGTTAGGGGATAGGTGAAAGAAGGGAAGGAAGAGGAAAAGGAGGAAAAGGAGGAAAAGGGAGAAGGTAAAATGGGGAAGAGATTAAGAAGTACAAATTGGTGATTATAAAATAGTCATGGAGATGTAAAGTACAGCATAAGGAATATAGTTAATAATATTGTAATAACTATTCATGGTGACAGATGAGTACTAGATTATTGGGTTGATCACTTCATAAGATATATAAATGTCTCATAACCTTATTGTCCACCTGAAATTAATATAAGATTGTATGCCAACTGTAACTGAAAAATAAAAAATTATTAAGAAAAAAAAGAAATTCTTCATGAAATCTGAATCCTAAGTGAAATAACCCAAAGATTATACCTGCTAATCTGACATATTGCCAAAACTGACACAAGTTGCACATACATAAAATAAACTTAACAAAAAATGGTGAAGATATCTATACAGAAAACAACAAAACATTGATGAGAGAAAATACAGACCTAAATTAATGGTGAAACATACCATATTAATAAATTTTAAAAACTCAGTATTTATAATTCACTTACATCTTATAAAAATTCGAACATGCCTTTGTATAAATTGATAAGTTACATTTAAAATCTATATAGAAGGACTTAAAATATTCAAAACAACCTTGAAAAAGAAGCAAAAGTGTTGGAGGACTTATAGTTTCTAATCTTAAGAAAAACTGTTAATCTACAGTAATCAAAATCATGTGGTACTGGCTTAAAGATAACCAAATAAATTAATAGAACAGAACCTACACTTTATAAATAGTGCTATACTATACAGTCAATTGCTTTTCAAAACAAGATACCAATGTGATGCAATAAGGAAAAGTCTTTTCAACAAATGGTGTTCACATAACTGAATATCTATATTGAAAAACTGAATCTTGACCTCTATCACATGCCACATACTAAATTTAATTGATTATAGGCCTAAATATAAAATTTTTAATTGTAAAAATTATGGGAGAAAACATAAAAGAATATTTTCATGACTTTAATGTAGATGACAATACTTTGACGAGGGCACAAAAAAAGATGTACCACAAAAAATAAAAATGATCAATTCAACTTCATCAAAATGAAAGACTTCTACCCATTAAACTCCTGCCCATTTTCATTAAAAAAATGAGAAAGCTAGCCACAGATTGGGAGAAAATATTAGGAATGAATACATGTATGTGACAAGAGACAGATTCAGAATATTTAAACTTCTGTATATCAAGAATAAAAAGACAACTCAATGTAAAAAAGAGAAGATAGAGAAAGGGAAAGAGGAGGAGGAGGAAGAAGGAAGAGGAAGGAGGAGAAGAATTGGACAGGGACATCACAAAGGATTGTGTACAAATGGCCAATAAGCAAAAAAAAATGTTCAACATCATTAGTCATAAGAAAAATTTAAAATTAAAAACACTCTGAGGTACCACTACATACCTACTTGAATTACTAAAATTTTAAACTGACAATACCAAATGTCGTGCAAACACTTTGAAAAACTACTGAGTAATTTCTTATGTTAAATATATGCCTATCCTATGAACTAGCAATTTCACTTCTAGGTATATACACAAAAAGATTTATATGAAAATGTTCACAGCAACCATATTTATAAAAGCCAAAACGTGGGTGTGGGGGTGGGGGCAATCTAAATATCCATCAACAGAATACATAAGCAAAGTGTGGCATATGCATACAATGGATTACCATTCAGAAGAAAAAAAAAGAACTATTGATAAAACAATAGGGATGAACTTCAAAAAAAGTTGAATCCAGGAAGACAGAATAAATATTCTGCAGTGTTGAAATTGTTCTCTATCTAGATTGAAACTATGGTTACTTTGGTGCCCCATTTTTCAAAACCTATCAAACTGTACACTTAAGATCTACAAATTTTACTATATGTACATTAAATCCCAATTAAAAATATACATTTATTTTTTAAAAGATACAGAAGAAAAAAAGTCTTTTAATGTTTCTAATATCTATCCCTGTGCTACTTTATAGCTAACATTTTTAAACTTAAAGCTCTTTATAAATATCATTTTTAGCTTTACATTATTCCCACATTTCATTAATGCCAATTTGATTTTTTTTTTTTTAGTGCTTAACAATGCTCTAGTTAAGCATCTTCTTTCATAACATGCATTATGCAAGCATTGCACTAAATAAAAGTGGATATTCCTAACCCCAATTATATAGTATAAAAGTAAAAGCCTTATTATTGACTATGGGAACTGTGCAAACAAATTAAACATGGCTTAGTAATGCAGCAGAAAAGGTAGCAACAGTTACAGCTTACTAAAGTGATCCATGGAGTTCATTAGCATGGAGTGGAATTTGTCAGAAGAGATTTTCAGAACTTAATTAATAAAACTCCCATCAGATAGAAGCATTTGATTAATATGTACTTATTCTAAGTTTCAACATCAACATTAATTAACCCTATCATTGATACATTTCCCAGCCATGAAAGGAAGATTAGTCACATTAATCAAAAAGATCACAATATTATGAAAATAACTTGAATAGCAAATGTAAATGAGATGATATGGACCTTTGGCCTATCTCATTTAAAATTTTTTTTAATATGGACATTAGGAAAAAATGGCTGGGTGACAGTTTATTGCCAAAGAAAAATTTTTAATTAAGAAATACAGAAGCTCCTCAGTGTACAATGGGTTTATAAAGAAATCTCTTGTAAGTTTAAAAGATCATAAGCCAAAATACATTTAGCACATCTAACCTACCAAACATCATAGCTTATAGCCTAGCTTTCCTTAAATGTACTCAGGATCCTAACAGTAGCCTACAGTTAGGCAAAAGCATCTCACTGCCACTGCCCAGCCTCACAAGAGAGTGTTCTGGCACTTATCATTAGCCCAGAAAAAGATCAAAATTCAAAATTCGAAGTAAGGTTTCTACTGAATGACTATTATTTTGTACCATCTGTCCTAACTTCTATCCTGTACAGGGATCTCCAACTCCCAGCACCTGTTAGGAACTGAGTCACATAGCAGGAGGTGAGCAGCAGGAGAGCAAGGGAAGCTTCATCTGTATTTGTAGCTGCTCCTCGGTGCTAGCATCACCACTTCAGATTATCAAGCATTAGATTTTCATAAGAGCACCAATCCCTGGTGCCAAAATGTTGGGGACCTCTGCATATACCATCTTCTAAAAATACCCACCACTATCAAATAGATCCTAGAGAGTTAGGGGGAAAAAGTGGAAATGATACAGAAGTATGTGATAAACTTCTAGTTGTTTCCAAAGAGTCCTTTTCTCCTTCTTCAAAAGAAACAGAATTCTTAGTACATGGCCACCCAGAATAAAGAATACATTTCCCAGCCTTTCTTGCATCAGGTTTCAGGTGTTAGATTGTAGGCTGTAGAACTAGATAGAGTCTGGCCAGTGTAATAAAAACCATAATGTCTTATGGCAACTTTTAGGAATTTCCTCAAAAAGCAGTTAATGCACAACTTTGGCCATTCTCTTTTTCTCTGCTTCATATTGCTACTTAGGAAGTAAATGTGCCCTTAGGGAATATAGCTGAAGTCCATGCCTTAAAGGAGGTTCTACAATGAACTGAAAGCATGCTGCATTCCTAAAAACTTTGTGGGAAAGGACTTCTATGCTAGCATGCCTTGAATAATCTCAGACTTTTATAGAGGAGATAAGTAAATTTCTATCTTATTTAAGCTCATTTATTTCTGCGTTTTATTGTTATTGTTGTTGTTATTTGGAACTAAGTTTAATCCTAATAAGTAAAAAGAGTATCATAGTTGTAGTTCTGTGGTTTTCTTTTTTGTAGCTTAAAATCAAAATGGGTATTAAAGCCTCCATCCTGAGAATGCACTCTTATCTTCACCTGAGGCAAATGAACTCTTGTCTTCACAGAGCCTGAGGCAAGGATTAAGTGCAGATGGTTATTTGCAAGTGCTATTCCAGGACAGTGAGAGTAGGGCAAAAGAATGTAAACTAGAAAAGAATGAAACAACACTGGTCACTGCTTCACGATGAGTCATATCCAAGTCTATACCATGCCACCTGAACAAGCCTGATCCCATCTGATCTCGGAAGCTAAGCAGGGTCATGCCTGGTTAGTACTTGGATAGGGGACCACTTAGGAAAATCAGGTGCTGTAGGCATAAAAAATAAATAAAATATAAGGGATTATAAACTGACAAGGTCCTTGCAATCTGTGAGGTCAACCAAGAGTTGCTTCACCTAAAAAAAAAATTATATATATATATCCAGTTGCTTGTCACTCAGCAACGCAGGACATCTTTAGATAGGCTCTCTGGATAACCCACCCTTTAAGCCATCCATAGGAGAAAGAAAGGAGAGAAATTTTACCCTACATTGCCTCCTCCTTGGATAGCCAGCATTCTCTCCTTAGGCAATTAACTTCTCTGCTCCTCTGGATTGGATCATCTGGTTCTTTCCACATACCTCAAGAAAACAGAACTCACACACTGTGATGTCATGTGTCCTTCAGCCTCAGAAGTGGAGGGAGAGGCTGGAACATCAAAGGTGTGTGGATATCAGGTCTAGCTGTGTCGTGGTAGACATAGAAGAGAACCCAAAACTCCCAGAAAGTGACTCTCTGGTCCCAGCAAGATTCCTCAGAGTTGTCTAGATGAATAAATCCACCATAATTTCCATGTGTATTAATGTTTGCCAATTTAGGCCCCCGATATGCCCAAAATTTGACCCTAAAATATCAAAACTAACATTTGTAGTACCAATATGAATGAGCCCTTATACATATAGTCCTACTTATGAATTTGGTCCCATCAGCTTTGGTTTCTTGGTGTCTAATATTATTGGCCAATGCCCAGCTTTGCCTTAAAGGTCATAGATATTACTCTCACTCTACATCTAAGATTAGAATTTAAAAAATGAGCAAATCACTCATAACTTGAAACCAATCAACATTCCAGCATCTACACAAAAGGGACATACTGAATTGTTTTTATTTATTATATTTACTTGTAGGCAGAGTCATCCATCTCTGATTCTCAGGGTGCCTGCCTATGGAGCATTGCAATTTTGCAGTAAATTTAAATTGCAAGCTGGTTGATAGCTAGAGGAGTATAAGAAAGAGACAACTAGACTAGTATTAAAAAAAATTCATAGACAATTTTGTGGTGTGAGAGTTTTAACTTGCATATAATGGAGCTGGATTTTATTTTAAGGAGCTCATAGAATACAGAAAATGAGTGATATAAATCATTTAACTTACTATATGTCAATTACAATTCAGATTACATACTATGTAGATCCATTTTTACAGATTCCATGAGATTTTTTCTTGGATAACAAAATAGGGGACCACCCTGTTTTTCATGGTTTATCTAGGAAGAAGGCTTTTGAGGAATCTGCTGCCATTCCACAAGCCTGTTGCTTATGAATTCCCTAATTATTCATGGCTGTTCTTGAAAAGTTCCTGATTCATGACCTATCTGGAGGTGTAGGGCCTTTTTAAAATGCAAAACTTTCTCTTCTAGAAATACAAACCCTTTTCCCAGGATGAGGAAAATTAATTTCTCCAGGTAGGTCACAGACAGATTGAGGGAGACATGGCAGAATTGCTTTTTTCTCTTCTTCACTAAGAATCCAAAGATATGTTAAAGTTCCAGTTGGGCCATGTACTGGTTTAACTTGGGCAAACCCCTTAACAACTCATAATGTAAGTTTTTGAATCTGTTAAAAGAGGATAATATTACTGCTACAGGGTAACTTTCAAACAGTTAAAAATATGATACTCATGCAAATATAAAACAAACATGTGAAATACTTTAGTCAAGTCATTAATTAATAAGAGAGCCAGTAAGATATTATGACTAGTTCAAAGGAGAAATGAGGAACAGAGATATTTTAGTCAGTTAAAGGAATGACAAAATAAATTTATTCATAAGTGCGAAACTGGTTAACACCCTATAAGAGAATAAATGGTAATATTTGGGGTTTCTTTCTCCACCACATAGAAATCAATTGCATCTCTCCTGGAAAAATTCATTTGCATTTCTCTCAGACAAGAGTCATTTGCAATGCTATTCCTTTTTTACAAGTAAATTCCCATCCCTACAGAGTTATAAATAGCCTAGTTCAGGAGCTAGCAAGACAAACTACTGCCCATGGGTCAAAACAAGTCCACAGCCTGTTTTTGTACAGCCTACAAAGTGAGCATCATTTTTAAATTTTTAGAGAGCTACGAAGGGGGTGAGGGAGGAAGAAAGGAGGAGAGGAGAGGAGAGGAGAGGAGAGGAGAGGAGAGGAGAGGAGAAGGGGAGGGGAAAGCAGGGGAAGGGGAGGGAGGGGAGGGGAAGACGGAAAGAGGAAGGAAGGAGGCAGGAAGGAAGGAAGGAAGGAAGGAAGAAAGGAAGGAAGGAAGGAAGGAAAATGTTCAACAGGTAATGTATATATTCTGTAAAGCCTAAAATACTATCTAATGTTTTACAGAAATCTGCAATGGATAATCTACACCCTTGTAGATGTAAATAATTCTTGGAAGATGTGTGTGCTCATAGTGAAATAAAAACATCCCTTTTGCCTGTTTTCAAGTTTTTGGATCATTTCTTGATACTATATTCCATCTGAGCTACCAAAATGGTTGTGGGTTTAATTTGGCTAATAAAACAGTAAAACTCTAGAGTGCCATACATGTATAAAGGGGTGCTGTGCCTTAAGTGAAGGGTTGATGGTTTTCAGAACCAATCCTTCAGAGTCTGACAAACTCATAATGGCATCTGCCCAAGGTTGACTCTCCAAAGATATTCAGAAACCTAATGTAAAATGTATTTGCCTCCAAGAACTCTGCCCCACTGTCATCTTCAGTCCCATTAGGTTTTACAGGAAAATCTGATTTTTTGAACTTCAGAATTAGCTTATAAACTATTAAAAATATTGGGCCTTTTCCTGAGTTTTGACTTTTTTTAACTACTCAACTGCTTTCACAATGACAGCACTGCCCTCCCTCTCTCATTGCCCAATTATGATGCCATCCTAACTACCTTGGTATATTAAATTTTTTCCCATGCAGACCAAGAATTCCTGATGCTATTCATATGTTTTCTATAAAATGAGAGTGATTAATAAAATTAAGCAACTCTTTGCGCTTATCCACTCCAAAATAAAACTCCTATATGAAAATATATCCCAGCTTTATGAAATATACCATTTATCTCCATTAGTTACTATCTATTGATATCCCACTAGATATGAAACATTCTGCCACATATTTTAGCAGATGGAAAAATAATAAGATCCCATTAATGTCCCCAAAAGCTTAAAATTTGTCTAGAGAAATGAAAAACAAAACTGCAAAGAGAAATGCATGAAATCCAAAATCCAAAGTATGGTGAAATCCATAGGGGTGATGTCCTAGCACAGTGGTCCCCAACCTTTATGGCACTAGAGACCAGTGCTCCTATGAGAATCTAATGCTTGATTATCTGAGGTAAAACTGAGATGGTGATGCTAGTTCTGGAGAGTGGCTACAAATACAGATGAAGGTTCCCTTGCTCTCCTGCCACTAACCTTCTGCTATGTGGTCCAGTTCCTAAGAGGCCACAGACCGGTACCAGTCCATGGCTTGGGAGTCAGAATAGTTCATGTTCATAATTCCATGAAGCAGTCAAAAAGAGGTTTCCTATATTTGCAAATATTCGTTACTACTATGAAAAATCAGAGTGTTTCAGATAAAACAGAGGTTTGTCTGTCTTCTTGAAAAGGTCCAATGAGTGGGCAAACCTGGACCCACACTGTCACATGGCAACAATCAACCAGGTTCTTCTCAGAGAGTGGATGAGGAAACCATGGGCATGGCATCACCTGTGATTTTGTTTATAAACACTGAATCTCAGCCTCCCACTGTCCCCTCTCAAAACTACAGCCCCAGAGATAAATACCTAGAACCCCCATGCATACAAAAGTAAAAGAAAAACCAGAAGAAGCACTGAGCTAGACCTGAACAAGGTTTTTAGATAAGCATGTGCTCTCCAGACTGGTATGGTCCCCACCAGTCTATCTTCCTTCATTTTTGGTCTTCTTTAATCATTTACATTACCCGCCTTGTCCATGAAAATATTCCAGCTTTCAGACCTAATTGAAATCCCATGGCCTATCAGCAAAGCCATCCAGAACTATCTTTCGAAACTTTCTCTCACTACTTCCCAGCCCAAACCCTTCCATTCAACTTTTACTAACTATGTAACATATCTTTCCTCCCATTACTTCTCATTTCTTTTACCTCAAGTTCCCTCCCCTTAAGGCACCAGGCCTGACACATAGCATGAATTTGGTAAGTGATTATTTTATCTATCCATTCATTCATTCATTCACATTTGAAAGTATGTGTGCAGACACAGTTTGCATTCCTAATTATGGGACTCTTCTAATGTCAGTTTTGCTCACATTTGTAATTCTAGCACCCAGTATAGTGTCTGGCATGCAGTAGGCATTCAATAGTGAAATGATTAAGGTAGGAACAAATAAACCAATGAGTAGAGAAATGTCTTATTAAGCCAGAACTTCAGTCACAAATATTTATTGCCCATCAGGTACTTTGCTGGGCCCTGGGGATACAAGATAAATAAGATACCATTCCTACTCTCAAAGAGCTACCAATACATCTGGAGAGCCTAACAAATAAGCCATAATTGTAACACAAGAGAATGTGAACTATAATAGAACTGTAACCATTAACTATTACTTAAATAATGGTGTATAACAAACAATCACTGAATATCAGTGGCATGGTGTAGTTATTACTTGCTCATGAATCCAGGGTAGTCATCGAAGTACCTTTGCTGTTCTTGGTTGGACTTGATTAATATCTGGAAGCTGACTGGAGTTCAGGTTCTCTTGGCTGGAATGACTGGCTCTCTTCCATGGGTCTCTCATCTTCCAGTAGACTGCTCTGGGCAGTCTACATTTTCATGTTGATGGCAGATGTGTAATTTTTCTACTACAGAATGCTTAAGTTTGAGAGTTCCAGTCAAGATAGTAGAGTAGGTAAATGCTGCATTTGCCTCCTCTCACAACTACATCAAAATTACAACTAAACTATAGCCACCACTGGGAGTCACCCGAAGTCTAGATGAAGAGAAGTCCTGTAACTGGGGACAAACAGAAGAGGCTATCTTGAAAGTGGTAGGAGGAGCAGAGATGTGAAACAAACTGGTCCCACTTCCATGTGTGGTGGTTGAAAATTGGGAGAAATATCTCAGCTGCAGAGATCATCCTGGAAGAACGAAGAGTTCTGGTTCTACCCCAGGCTCCCTAGCCCTGGGTTTCAGTGCTGGGAAGAGATGTCTCACAACTTCTGACTGTGAAAACCAGCAGAAATTGTGGCACAATAAAAATGAAGTGCTGTGGCAGTCACAGACTCCTCTTAAGGGGTCTACACATAGACTAGCTCACTGACAGACTCACTCACTCTGAGCTCCAGCACTGGAGAAGCATCTTAAAAGGTTCCAGGGACATACAAGAGGAGCTGAGTTATGTGATTTCAGGGGAAAAACTGGAGGGGCAGCTGTCTCCCAGACAGGAGCACTGGCAGAGGGCATTGGTCCTTTGTTGAGCCCTCCCATCCCCAACGTACAGACACAGGTGGGTGCCATATCTGAATCTCTATCAAATAGCTGACTTTGGTTGCCCCACCCTAATGATTCCCTGAGACCCTGCTCCTCCCATTGTGCTGGCCCACCAAGCCACTTCCAGAGGATTTTCCTCACAAACCACCTATCTTGGCTCATGCTGCCAGAATTTCCTAAAATCTCTCAAAGGTTCACAAAACCTAAACAAGCAGCATCTGGCCTCAGCGTGCCCCATACCTCTTGCTGAGCAGCCTAAAGCCCAACACTAGTGGCAGCCAGCCTCAGTTTGTAGCTTGGAGTTTCGAGGTACTTCCAAGTCTAGCGTGGGTGGTGACCATCTGCAGATTGCTTGGTAGCTCATACTAGGTGGCCCCAGGAATGGCACAGGCTGCAGCTGAACTGGGCCAGCAGCAGGGACCCTTAGCAGGGCAAGGCCCCAGCCTGCATGCCCTATAGCCAGTCTGAGCCAGAGCATCATCCAGGGTCAGATCTGAGGACAAGACAGGACAGACAGGACAGGCACCAGAGCCCTGCTAAAATGAATCCTGCTCTATATGGTCAGGCCCTGCACAACAGCTACTCCACTGGTCATGGCCAGTCATCACAACCAATCAGCTCAAGGGTCAATTCCCACTGATGAGTAAACAGAAACCAAGGCTCATCTACAACAAGAAATCACACAAAACCCACACAAGGGATATACCTGGAGCACCTGGCTCAGATGACCAAGGAAGACTGTGACACTGGGACCCACAGTACACTTACTACATAATGCCATTCTGCTAAGACCAGGAAGCATAGTAGCCCTACCTAATACATGGAAACAAACATAAGTAGGCAGCCAAAATTGGAAGACAAACATGTATCCAGTGAAAGAACAGAACAAAGTTCCAAAAAAAGAATAAACAAAATGGAGACAAGCAATCTACCAGATGCAGAGTTCAAAACACTTGTTATAAGGATGCTCAAGGAACTTAGGGGGAGAGTAGATGAACTTAGTAAGACATTTAACAAAGAATAAAATGTAAAAGTGAAGATATAAAATAGAAAAAAAGAACCAGCCAGAAATGAATACAATAACTGAAATAAAGAATACCTTAGGAGGAATTAACAGTAGATTAGATAAAATGGAGGATAAAATCAGCAATTTAGAAGATAAGGTAGCAGAAAATACCTATTAGACTGGCAAAAAGAAAAAATAATCCCAAAAAATGAGGATAGTTTAAGAGGCTTCTGGGACAAGTATACCAACATTTGCATAATTAGGGTACCAAAAGGAAAAGAGAGGACAAGGAACTGACAACTTATTTCAAGAAATAATGACTAAAACCTTCCCTAACCTGATGAAGGAAATAGACATACAACACCAGGAAGCTCAGAGAATCCCAAACAATATGAACTGAAACAGGACCACACACACCAAGACACATCATCATTAAAATGCCAATGGCTAAAGACAAAGAGAGACTCTTAAAAGCAATTAGTTAACTACAAGAGAGTTCCCATAAGATTGTCAGAAGATTTCTCAACAGAAACTTTGCAGGCCAGAGGGGATTGGTACAAAATATTCTAAGTGATGAAAAACAAGTACCTACAACCCAGATTACTCTATCCAGCAAAGCTATCATTTAAAATCGAAGGACAACTCAAAAGCTTCCCAAACAAGAAAAAGCTAAAAGACTTCATCTCAACCAAGCCAGTATTATAGGAATTGTTAGAGAAATTTCTTTAAGTAGAAGGAAAAAGAAAAAAAAGATAAAAAATATGAATAACAAAATGGCAATAACCATATATCTATCAATAATTACTTTAAATGTAAATGGATTAAATGCTCCAATCAAAAGATAGGGTAGCTGAATGGATAAGAAAACAAGACCCTTACATATGCTGCCTACAAGAGACTCACTTCAGATTGAAAGACATACACAGACTGAAAGCATGTTTCATGGAAATAGAAAAATGTTTCATGAAAATAGAAACAAACAAACAAAAAGCTGGGGTAGCAAGACTTCTAAAGACAAAAGAGACAGAATACTTATACAAAACAAAACACTACTTTGAAGGGAGAGACACATGAGTGAATTTATATGTTCCTTGTAACATTATTTACAGTAGCCAAGATATGGAGGCATCTTGGGTGTTCATCAATGGATAAATAGATAAAGAAGAGGGAGTATACCTACACACACAATGGATATTACTCAGCCATAAAAAGATAATGAAATCTTACTATCTGCAACAACAAGGATGGACTTAGAGAGTACTGGGCTGAGTGGAGTAAGTCAGACAGAGAAAGACAAATGTCATATATGGAATTTAGAGAACAAGATAAACAAACAAACATAGATACAGAGGGCATTCTGATGGTTTTCAGAATGGGGAGTCAGGGGATGAGTGAAGGGGGGAATTAAGCAGTAAAAATTGTTAGTTACAAAATAGTCATGGGGATGCAAAGACTAGCATGGGGAATATAGTAGTAGTATTATAATAACTACATATGGTGTCAAATGGGTACTGGAATTTTTGAGGTGGTCACTTCCTAACTTATATAAATGTCTAATCACTGTGTTGTACACCTGAAACTAATATAATATCGTATGTCGACCATAATTGAAAAAAATAAAAATATTTTAAAAATTGTTTAAAAGAATGCTTAAATTTAATTTTTCCTTTTGTTAAGGTAAAACCATTTTCCCAAGGAAATAATACAATTTTGCACAAATACCAAATGAACTACACATATCTTATAATTTATATGATATATGACATATGAACTGCCACCCCTGCTTCTTCACCAAGCAATACTTCTTGGTAATGCTCTTGGCTTTGAATCCCCCAGCAGGCTTCCAATATGGCATGAAGTCATTTGAATGAAGTGACTCACTGCTATGCTGAACTTCATGAGACTTGCACCAACTGGAACTGACCTTCAAAAGAATCCCAATAGGACTGTGAAGAGTCTGGAAATTTGGGTGCAAAATTACTCAGAACCAGCAGAAACACTCAGTAACTTTTCAAAGCTTTCTCTGTATCATGTCTACTAACATCACATGGACCAAAGAAAGTCAAATGATAATTTCAGAAACAAAGGGCAAGCAAATAGAACCCCTTCTTGATGGCAGGAGCTTTAAAGTCACAAGGCAAAAGGCGTAGATAGAGAGAGAGATTAAGAATTGGGCCATTTTTACAAAGAACTCATACAATTCAATAACAAAACAAAAAAAAATGATCTAATAAAAAAAAAAAAATGGGACCTGAACAGATACTTCTCCCTAGAGGACATACAAATGGCCTACAAACATGAAAAGATGCTCAACATTGCTAGCTATTAGGGAAATGCAAATCAAAACCACAATGAAATACCATCTCACAGCTGTTAGAATAGCTATAATCAACAGGACAAGCAATAATAAATGTTGGAGAGGATGCAAAGAAAAAGAAACCCTCATACACAGCTGTTGGTACTACAGATTGGTACAGCCACTATGGAAAACAGTATGGACATTCCTCAAAAAACTAAGAATTGATCTACCATATGATCCAGCAATCTCTATACTGGGTATTTACCCCCAAGACTTGAAAATTTATATCCAAAAAAGACATTTATACCAATGTTCATAGCATTATTCACAGTGGCCAGGACATGGAAGCAACTGAAGTGTCCTACAATAGATGATTGGCTAAAGAAACTCCAGCACATATATACAATGGAATATTACTCAGCCATAAGAAGAGATGAAATACTGCCATTTGCAACAACATGAATGGACCTTGAGATAATCATGCTAAGCAAAATAAGCCAGATAGAAAAAATAGAAAATCACGTAATATCACTTATATGTGGGATATAAACCTAAAAGCAACAAATGAACATGACACACAAACAGAGACTCATGAACATGGACAATATACTAGTGGTTACCAGAGGGTGGGAGGGAAGCGGGAGGAAGGAGGTAGATGGGGTAAAAGGGGCCAAATATGTAGTAACAGAAAGAAATCTAACTATGAGAGAGGAACACACAATGCAATATATATATGCCTTACTGTTAAATTGTACATCTGAAACTTATTAGATTTTATTAACCAATGTCACCAAAAATATAAATTAAAAAAAAATTAATAAATAAATAATAGAAGTTCATTCACCTAGAGTTATCCAGTATATTTTATTATATATGAACAATAAAAAAGTGTCTTTTGATGCTCTGCATAACTGATGACACTAAAGGAATTACAGTAGATACCAGCATCTTTCTACAATATGCCAATAGTCAGAGAAGACATCTAGGGATTTTCCTTAGACAGCTATGTAAGAAACCTATAATACACTTACATATTTATTGTTCATAGCTAAGCTCCACAGAATTGGCTTCACCCAATTGAATTTCTCTTTTAAATAAATCATTGTTTTTTACTATTCTCCCCTCATAGTTTAGAAATTTGGTGCTATAAAATTACTATTGAAACCATGTCCTGCAGCCCAGAATCAAATCAGTGTCTTCTCTAGGGCACATGGTCAGACTATACTGAGAGCCTTGTTCAGTAAAAGCAATGTACCCTATTGCATGACTCCAAGGACCACCTCAGATCTGGTATCTCATTGAAGTTCAAAAATAATAGTTGTTCTGACTACTTAGCACTTACTGCACATCTTCCCTTATCACCTTGTAGAGCTCTGATAAGAGAAACAACTTTACTGAGTGGTGTCAGCAGAGACCTGGGAACCAATGGTGTTTTGTGCATTAAACGAAGGTTGGAGCGCAATCACAATTGAAAAAAAATCAAAACATTTAAAAAAAAAAAAAAAAAAGCCTTCCTTACCTTCTTTTCCTTATCCTTTACTGCCACCTCAAGGATTTTCTAAGAACAGCTCAAATAAAGTCAAGATCTTCAACCAAAGAGGGAGGTCCAGAGAGAGCTCACCTGAGTTCACCTGATGCAGATGTGTACTGGGATACAGTGAGATACTGCTTGTACCTGGAGAGGCTTCTGTGAAATCCCTTCTGTAGCTGCCACAATAAGTGTTGACGAAAGAAATTCCAAACCTAAAGAAAAGTTTAAAGTGTTTATTATGAGCCAGGAATTTGAAGGCCAATCTGGGGAGCAAAATCTCAAGGGATCGAGATGATGCTCCAGAAAACAGCAGTTTTGCAGTTTATTTTATACATTAGAATCAAAGGGAAGACTTAAGAAAAGTTACATAAAATCCATTGGTGGCAGATTAAAAAGGCAGGGGGAAAGCAAAGCAGGGAAATCTCTAGGATTAGATGAAAAGTTAAATGAAGAGGTACATGTTTCTTTCATATTGATAGGTAAAGAATAGTTAATATTTAACATACATATATAGTTTACAGAGGAATACGAGTAAAGGATAATAACTAGGAATGTTGGGGTTGCCTCTCCCCATACCGGGTGTTTATCTTCGGAGGTCTAGAAAAGAGATCATTATTGATATTTTAAGTATGTTATTTTAGATACACAAAAATAATTGGAAAAAGGGAGAAAAAAAAGTGGTGTAGATGATAGAGGCTCTGTTCATCCTTCTGGGGACCAAATGAAAGTTGTGACAGAAATAAGGAGCAGCAGCAAGGAAAAATCACCTGGGATGAACAAGCCATACAACGGAGGAAAAATCCAAGAAAGCACCCTGCAATGGCAGAAGGTAGGACGGGGAGAGGACAAGGGGCTTCCCAGTCTCAAGCAGTTGAGTGAGATGGAGGCTGCGGCAGCAGCAGCTACAGAAGCTTCTTCAAGGGGCTGCATCTGCAGGCGGATTTTCGCAGTGACGGACTTGCTCGCTCTGAGCACTATGGCCAGTTTGGCTGTGCATAGGGGCACCAGGGACTTACAGGGAGACATTGTCTGAGTGAGGACCTAGGCAAGAAGTACCATCAGCATCCATTGTTCCTCGTTGAGCCCTCTCACCTCCCAGTGCAGAGACAGCGCCACCATAGCCCAGACATCATCAAACTGGATAACAGAGGTAGCTCCACCCACAGGATTCCCTAAAACCCTGCCTACCCCAACTTGTGGCCTCACCCAAGCCACATCCAAGTGTAGCCTCAGTGAGTCAGGTGCTCCTTGCTGAGACTCACACTGGAGGCAGCTGGCTTCTGTTTCTGGCGTGGCCTTTTGAGGCAACTGTAAGCACAGCCATCTGTGGATTGCTTGCTGAATCTTATCAGGTGGCCCCAGAGGGGCAGAGGCTTGGGCTGTTTGGCCTGCAGATGAACCCCTCTCAAGATTGTGCCACTGGACACCTACTATACAAATTCACACTAATAAGACCAGGAGATTTAATACATAGAAATATTCACAGAAAGGCTGCTAAAATGGGAAGACAAAGAAGCAGAAACCATATGAAAGAAGAGAGATCCATATATAACGGAGTCAAGTAATCTTACAGATGCAGAGTTCAAAACACTGGTTATAAAGATGCTCAATGAACTTTTGGGAAGTGTAGATGAATTCAGTGAGAACTTCAACAGAGATAAAAAACATAAAAATGGAAATGGAAATTATAAAAGGGAACCAGTCATAAATGAAGAATACAGTTTCTAAGATGAGAAGTACATTAAGTGGAATAAACAAAGTGCATAAAGAAGAAGATCAAATGACCTACTTAGAGAATGGGAAAGCCAAGGACACTCAATCAGAA
>PVKZ01005162.1:0-59679 GCA_004027375.1 Macroglossus sobrinus
TCCATCCATCCATCCATCCATCCATCCATCCATCCATCCACCCACCCACCCATGTACCCACTTTGCGTCAGGCACAGAACTAGGAACTGGGGACACAGATGATGAAACGGTGAGTTCCCGCCCTCAGGGACGTGAGTGGCACAGGGGAGGCAGAGCACAGAACTCACTCCTGTGCAATGACGAGGCACGGCAATGATAAAATGGGACGCTGTGGAAGGCGAACAAATTGAGCAGGAGGTGCAGGCAGGAGGGGCTGGTGAGCCCGAGGAAGGAACAGCCTGCACTGGCACGGGCTCTGCAGAAGCTCCACCGAGGCGGGAAGCTCCGAGTCTTGGCCTGTTGTTGGAGCATCACGTTGAAGAACCTGGGGATGGGACAGGGACTGGTGGGAGTGTGGTTTGGGAGGCAGGTGGGGGCTAGACGTGGAGAGGCCTTCCTTCATCTGCTGTCCTGAGGCACTCGGCAATCCCCCACGGGGCCTGAGGCGCCGCTGCATGGTTTTAGGGAAGGGAGTGGCAGAGGTTGATTTTGGCCAACGTTGGCAGCACTGCTGAGAAGGGGTTTTGTGGGCGACTCTCCGAGGCAAGAGGGAAGGCACGAGACGATGAGGGCCGGCTCCAGGGACTAGGGACGCAGAGGCGCGCTCACATGCAGGAGGTGTTTGGGAGGTGACGTTGACAGGATCGGATGACAGGCTGGAGGGAGACTGGGGCCCGACGTCCAGGTTTCTGGCTTGAGAAAGTGGACGCACAGGGGTGCTGGGACCACACTCAGGCATTTCTGGAAGTAGTGTTCTCAGGCTGGCCTCCGCTGCATCCCATCTTGTTAACGTTTCATAAACCAGGCCTTTGTTTCTTGCTTAGATTCTTGAAGCATCCTCTTAATCTCGTTCAGTCCATCCTAGACATGGCTGCCAGAGTGACCTTCCAGGGACAGCTGACGGAGACTCTTCTAAGGCTGCTCATTGCGTATGGAACGGTGCCCAAGTCCCACAGCCCGACTATGCAAACTCCTCGGAGGGAAGAGCTGGGGACCTGGGTTTTCCCCTGGAACAGTCTCATTGTCCAGAGCGGGTCAGGCACATCACATGGGACGCAGTTAAATGTCAAACAGCCTTTAGAAGGGGAACGGAATTACTGCTCTCAGGGGCCACAAGGAAGGGAGCAGAGGTGACCCAAGGCATTCCTGGTCTCTTCCCATAATGCCTTTCCAGATGTGTCTTCTATTCTCCCCTGTGCTCTCAGGTCTGCCCACACTCAGAGTCTCCTGAAAACGAGTCCCCTTTCCCACCTGTGTCTCTGCAGACTCCATCGCCTCTGCCTGGACTATTTTACCCCACACTCAACATCCAGCCCACACGCAAGGGCTCCAGTGAGTGCCCCGCCCAGATGGAACCTTCTAGAAGTATCTTAACTCTTTTGAACACTTTGCCCATTTGACTATACAATACCGACTATGTCTCAGGAACACAGATAAAACACTGGAAGCCTTAGGCCTCAGTCCAGACGGCAGGTGTGTGTGTGTGTGTGTGTGTGTGTGTGTGTGTGTGTGTGTGTGTGTGTATTTTAGTTTGTACTCCCTTTGCTCATCAAAATTAACATGTGAGAATTATAACCTACATCAAACATACAGAACAGTACAGAATGTGATATAATGGATACTCAGGACCTAGAGGCAAGAACGAACAGATTGCCTCCATCCAGCACCTCGCCACCCACGTTTTAAGAAATAAAATATTACACATACGATTTGAGCTCTAGCCCACACACCCTATTCCCAGAGCCGGTCTTCACGCTGCTTTTAGAATCTTGAACGAGTTGCCAGTATTTAGAAGTAAAGAGAGTTTTCATATAAAGATTGGAACGTTTTTGCTTTCTTTAAAGAGTCAAGATGTGGTAGGTGATTTGGGGTACATTTCAGTGTGAATCAGCAGGTGCTCCATAGCTGCTCCCCGCCCCAGGCAGTAGGCAGAGTGTGTGCTCACACCGCACTCCCCACCACTCCTGAAGGCCTCTCGGCCACAGGCTGCTCCACCTACATGTGGGTGTCGGGCTCCTGCAGGCCTGTGAGCTCACCATCTTCCTGTAAACCCTCTGAAGTCAAACACCTTTATTCTTACTGAAACCGAACCACGAACCTGCTGAAAACACCTCCAGAAACTAGTTGTTTACCTCTCTGGGCCTCCATTTCTTCACATGTCAAGTGAGGGTGACGAGAGTACCTACTCCTACTGTTAGGATTATCATAGGAAGTGTTTAGAACAATACCTGGAGTATAATTCTCCTGTGCGAGGCCCCTAGTCTTTCATCCAAACGCTTGGGGCTAGATGTTTTGGAATTCAGATTTCTTTTGGATTTGAATCAGGTGATAAATATATATACCATATATTACATAACACCCCCAGCAGGATCTGGGCCAGCCCCTAGTAATTAAATGCACTGAAATTTCTACAGAAAAATGGCCTGGCTATTCACATGAAGAGTGATATGGGCTCACACACAGCTCATCCATTTCGGGGTGGGCCAGGCTGCCTGGAGCAGTCAGGGTGGGGCACCCCCCCAGGGGTGGGGGATGGGGGGCGGAGACCAGTCCCAATCCCCGAGCTGCCCTGCCCTTCTCCCACTTCTGCTCTTTCTTGGGTATTTGGGCTTATGAGAGGAGAGATCTGTGAGGCTGGTTTTTGTTATTGTTGTCTGTCTGTCAATAAAGTAACTGTGCAGTGTGTGTGTGTGGGGGGAGGACAGGCCCCTCCTCCCAGCCCCGTTTCTAGGACAGCTGGTCTGGCTGGCCTTCCCTCCACCTGTCGCCTCCTGCTGTAGGCCTCAGCTGCGTTCCTGCTGGTCCTCACCAGGCATCCACCCAACCTGCCTGCTCGACCTCCGCGCTCCAAGACCCGCCTCATCAAATCCATCACTGAGTGGGGCCCCTGAAGCGCCTCATCTCTCCCCTGGGAAACCGTCCTCACCTGGCCGGCCAGCCTCCTCACGCCCCTTCACCCTGCTTCCTTTCTCACCTGCACAATTCACCCTCTCCTGGACCGCCTCGCCCCCCTACCCAAGTCCCATCCATCTCTCAAGGCCTCGCTGAGGTCCCACCTGCTCTTTGAGGCTTTTCCCAATAATTTCATCTCAGCTCCGTTCTCTAGACTCATCACACACAGCACTTAAGCCGGTGGCTGAGCTCTCACCAGTGCTTTGGTTAAGTCACTGCGCAGGCACGGGTGCGGGAGGGGTAGGGAAGGGCGGGCGGGGCCGGGCGGCTGCTCCCCCGCTCCGGGCCTCTGCTGCCCCCGTGCGGTGCTCCCCGCGCGCTGCACCCTGGGCTGGAGCGCGGACGCCCGCGCACCTGCAGGGCGGCTCAGCTGAGCAAGGATGGCCGGCTTGGCTGAGCCGCCCTGCAGGGGCGGCTGATGACCCACCTTTCCTCCCTTCACTGCTGGCATAAAGGTACGAAGGTGAGCACGCCAAGTGATGCGCTGCCTGAATGCTTGAGTTTTGCGTAGCAGAGGAGAGCAGGAAGGGAGTGTTTCATCCTCATGGGACCCCAGCACCCCAGGCCACTGTGCCCCGATGCCCAGTGCTGCCCCTGTCCCCCAGGCTTTTGAGGCGATGGAGACCTGCTCGTCTGGGCCACTTTCTCCTTAAGAGTGATGCTGAGACCACGATTTAACGGAATCTTAATTCGTAAATTCCACAGGCAAGAAAGGGGCCACCTTGATGGCGAGTGCGACTTGTCGTGTCTGTGTCATAGACACTGTGGCCTGGAGGGAGTCAGCGCTCCCCCCTGCCCGCCCCACTCCCCACGCTCAGACCCCACAGCCGCTGCCTCTGTTTCCAGTCACATGGTCCTTATCGGAGCTGTTTCTTCTGACTGTTGGGCCCTCATTCGGCTGGTGACTGTGTGTCATCATGTAAGTCCCCAGATGTGTCTTGATTGGCCTCCTTTCCTTCGGGGAATTGAGAAGTTGGGGGGGGGCGTCAGTGATTAGGTGAAGATGTTAAGTCTGGAGGTGTGGGGGAGCACTCTGAAGGCCGAGGGGAACATCTGTCTTCGAGGGAGTTCACACCGGTCTCTCCCTCGACTTCCCAAGGACACACGTGTGGCTTCATCGTGTGACCTGACATGCTGGCATGGCACATGGGTGTATGGGGTGCTGGAGCGGCCGACACTCGTGTGCCCAGGTGTGTCCTAGAGGGCCCCGAGGAGATGAGCACGGCGGGGGGGGGGGCGGGGCGGCTGCACGCCCACTTCTCCCTCCCCTGCCCTGGCGCTGGGCAAGGGCACGCACCCCTCCGCAGGTGCCCCCTGCGGCTTCCTCTGGGTTCTGGGGAGTCTCCCGCACAGGTCTGGGCAACACTAAGTAACACGAAGGAGCCGGGCTTGCCCAGGGGCTCCGCTGAACCGCTGCCCAGCCCGCCTGCCCCCCGCCCCCTCCCCCATTGGGCACAATTCAGCGGAAAGGTGAACGCTTTCACGCCTGTCTGTCTGATTAGTGTGAACAGGTGTCCCTAACGGTGAAATGGGAATTCCTACCTCACAGGTGTCTGGTGAGGATTAAACGAGGTGAAATATGTCAGTCATATGTTTCATGATCTTAGTTCTCGCTTCCAGAACCTTCTGCCCACCCCAGTCCCCTGCCTTTTCTTATAGGAGATTGGCAATACCTGGAGGTGGAGGTCCCAGAACGGAGAAGGGTGTGTATGTATTCACACAACCACAGCTTCCTCCAGATCAAAACCTTTATTCTCGTCACTGCGTTGTGTGAAGGAGTAGGAATTAAAAAGAAATTTTACAATTAACAAAAGAAACGGGGATAGGTCAACATCTCCGTTGAAGAGGCCTGACTGACTAGCTCAAAGCCAGCACCTGAGGCTTTGGGTCCAGCAGCTGCAGTAAATCACCTCGTCTGACGTCTGGGGGCGGGGCCTGCAGGACGCTTCCCGTCGGGCTGGTGCCCAGGCAGGAGGAGGAGGAGGACGGTGAGATGGCCATCTCGTAGAAGGGATGTGGTGGGCCCCGGGCTCCTGCCCGTGTTGCTGGAAGGAGGGAGCTTGACGGACGTCCCTCGTCGCCCCGGCTCAGTGGGCCTTCGTTTTCAGGGTCTCCTTGTGCTGCCGCATCAGGCTGCTGATCCACTCCATGGTCTTCTGCTTGGCTCGCTCCCAGCTGAAGAGGGGCTCGTAGCCCAGGTCTCGCTGCGCTTTCTTATAGGAGAAGGTGTACACGCCGTTGAGCGTGGTCAGCAGGTGGCGGGTGACGGAGGGCTGGTACCTGCAGATGGGACGCAGCAGGAGGCTCAGCAGCTCCAGCAGGAAGGCGTGCCAGTAGCGCAGGCACAGCGGCAGGCTCGCCCGGGAATCCAGGCAGAAGCCCAATTCTTGGCTCAGCGCGTAATTGAGGTTATCGTAGCTTTGGCGAGGGGTGTCGTCGGCGATATAGTAGAACTGCCCTCGGATGCGTGGGGCCTTCTCGGGGTCCCGCAGGCCCCTCAAGGCTAGGATGTGGGCCCAGGCCACGTTGCCCACGTAGACCGGGTTGACGAAGGAGTGCTTGCTGTTACAGGGCAGGACGCCGTTGTTATTCAGGGCCTGGCTGATGAAGTGATAGAGAAACGAGCTTCCTTCGCCGTAGATGTACGTGGGCCTCAAGGCGCAAGTGTGCAAGGTGCCACCGTCCTGCAGAGTCCACCCGTCGGCCTTCAGGGTGGCCTTTTCCGCCAGCTTTTTGCTGAGGGCGTATGGAGCAGACCACGCCGTTTCGTAATGCTCTTCTTCGCTGACGTCATGCATAGCCTCCTTGTAGGAGTTGGGCCCGGCCACCTTGATGGTGCTGGTGTAAATGAAGATGGGCACGCTGGCCTGGGCGCAGGCGTCCAGCAGGTTCTCGGTGCCTGCCCACAGGGAGCACGCTGTCAGTGTCAGAGGAAAAACCCGCAGGGCCCGCCACGCCCACAGCCCATGCGTCCCCTCCCCCCCAAAAAAACCCACCCCCAGCCCCGCCCCAAGGGAGGGGGGCCTGCAGACCAGGGCTGAATTCTCCTCCGCCTCCCGCGCAGAGCTGACCACGCAACCGCCACCCGAACATGCGCAAACAAAGAGAGATCAACATCCGGGGTCTGGAGAGCGAGAATTCCCAGGCTTTCAGGTTGCGTGGCCCCGCGTGTGTCCGCGCGTGGGGTCGCCAGCTCACATTCTGCTGGGGACGGCCACCCTGCCACCTCCTCAAAGACAAGCTGTTTCACATTTAAAAATTAGGAGGCCATACTCAGAACGTGACAGCCCTGGTCCTCATGCAGAAGACGCCTGAAAGCCCCCCAACTCACACACACCCCGGAGTTGCATACAAGTGATGTGCGCTCTTAAATGCATGTTGTTTCTATTGCTCTCACTTTCTCTCTCTCTCTCTCTCTCTCTCTCTCTCTCTCTCTCTCTCAGGATCATCAATAAAAATGTAGTCACAAGGACCTTTCTTTCCTTCTCCGAGAGTCACGGAGCAAATGCTTAGTGGGCGGTGGGGAGCAGCTGGAGACCCAGATTCTGTTTCTGATTTTGTGTATGCCCTGCAAAGGCCGCTCCTAATTCTGACCGTGACTCGGTTTACTGGCCCTGTGTGCTGAGCCTGGTGGAGAAACCGGGGGGAGGAGCGCGCCCTCTGGCGGTGATACCTATAACGACGGGGTGAGGGCGGACCTTGGATGAGCTTTTTCGCTGGGCGGAACTCAACCCACTGAGCTATTTTATTAACCCCGGGCAACTTCCCTATGAGAAAGAAGGAATTTCCTGGGCAAAGCGTCCTTTTTTTTTTTTTTTTTTGCATTAAAAAAAACCCTTTGTGCAATTTGATTTTGGGGAGAGACAGCCTCATTAAAAAAAAAGCACCTTAAATCTAGAGGGGGAGAATGTTTGGAGTTAATTTATCTGCGGAGGGGGAAACGATGGCCGTGAAGTACTCTCTAAACCTGAGGGTGACACTGATTTCAGTCGGCTGATCCGCTAACCCTTGTCAGGGCTTTCAGAGCTGTTGCTAGGAGCTGCGGAGAACAGGAATTCAGAGAGGGACTGAAAATTAAGAACTGGTAACGCTCAGCAGCCTCCTTGCAGTGTGGGGGCGGCCAGGGGCGTGACTCAGTGGAAACTACTAGAAGGGGTCTTTTCTGACACTGTGCTGTTACTGGCTGGAGGCCCATGGGTGATAAGCTGCTTTGGGAAGGGAGTCCGAGTGGACTCACTTTGGAGGGCGGGGCACGGCAGACAGACAGGCGGGGGTGGGGCTGGGGTGCTGTGGCCCTAGAGAGACTGGCCTCCGGGGATCCGAGGGGTGCTGTACCATGGCACACTCATAAGGGATTTACGCTTAACCCTTTCACAAATGCGTCCAGATTTTAAGTAGACTGGAAAGCCATGATTCAGAAAGAGTCACCGAGCATTTAAGGTTTGAGGGTCTACGCAGCGGGTAGTGTGGGCACCTGGCTAGGAGCTAGTCTTTAAGGGCGGGCCTGGTAGCGAGCTGAAGACATGGTATTACGGATAATGGGAAACTGTCGCTGTTAAGAAAATACCACGGGAAGGCAAGCACTGGGCAATTCTGTGGTGTGAGACCACCATGAACCAGCTTTGCTAGTTCTCTGGAGAGGATTCCTTCTGTGGGAAGGTTCTAGAAATTCTCATTCCCTTCGGAGGTGCTGTGTGGAAGCCTTGCCTGAAGGGAGCCGGCCCAGAGCCATGGCCCGTCACCTGTGACTGATGGGGGGCCACCTTGTGTCACAGAGCTCTTCATGCGTGGCCCTGCTGTGTGCCCGTCCCCTCAGAGCCACACAGAACGATGACTAAGGAGACACCTGTCGGGTCTGGTTCGAGCCCAGGGGAAGCAGGAGGTGGCTGGGAAGCAAAAGTTTAAGGCTGGGGTTTAGTCCACGTTGGGCCAGAGAAAGGGCAGTAGAAAGAGCTTATTGTGGCCTCCGCAGTCACACAGGTGCGGGTTTATAGTCTAGCTTTCCCTCTCCGAGTCACACAGGTGAGGGTTCACATTCTAGCGCTCCCCCTCCGACCATGGGTCCTGGCCCTTTCTCAGCCTCCGTGTCTCATCTAAAAACTTGAGGCCTCGACTCGGCTGGTCGTGCTAAGCAAAAGCACAGAGCTCCTGGGGCTTCTCCCTCACCCCTTATCCTGTTTTCTGGGCCCCACCTGCCCACCCCGCCTGCTCCCTTCACCGGGGTGCTCCCTTCACCGGGGGGCTCCCTTCACTGGGGTGCTCCCTTCACCGGGGTGCTCCCTTCACCGGGGTGCTCCCTTCACTGGGGTGCTCCCTTCACCGGGGTGCTCCCTTCACCAGGGGGCTCCCTTCACCGGGGGGCTGTACCTTTCAGGTTGACCATCATGACGGTCTCTGGCGGAACAGCATTGTCGACGTCGATGAGGCAGGCGGTATGGATGACGGCCGACACGCCCTGGCAGGCCCTCCTCACGCACTCCTCATCGAGAATGTCCCCTTCCAGCAAAGTCAGCCTGATCCTGCTCTGGAGCTCTGTGTGGACACCGTGAGGTCACCGGAAGGCTTTCCGGATCCGGGCATTTCCTGACAAAGGTGGCATTTCCCCCGGGGTCTCCAAGGACAGGCAGATTGAGGTGGGGGGGGGAGGGTGGGGAAAGGGACACGGAAGTCAGAACATGCAGTGTCCACTGGGAAGGAGCAAAGTGACTGCTTCCAACCCCCTCTCATCCCAGTAAAAGGATTGGAGCGGTTCAGACGCGCGCGTGCCCGGAGCGTGAGATGCTGAAAGAGACTCGTGAGGTCTAACATTCCCCGAGGGCAGGTGCTTGTGGAAAGCGGATACACGGGGAGAGGATTTGAATTTAGTTCCACAGGGAGTGAGGAGACACGTATGGACTTGGAATAAGTGGAGAAATATGAGCAGAGCGGAGCTGAGGTGCAGGAAGCCACCCCTGGCCATGGCGTGGAGGGTACGAGAGGGAGCAGGGCGGCTGGGGCGTTCCCCAGGACGTCCACGCCACAGATCGGACGCGAAGGACCGAGACCAGGGTTCCAGCGGTGGGAGCAGAGAAGGGGACGGGGATGCAAGGTATGACTCTCAGACATCACTCAGCAGGTTCTGGTCCTCACTGGAGGTGGGCTGAGAGGAGGAGGAAGGGTCCAAGTCGTGGGTGACCATGGGGAGCAGTGAGGTCAGTGACAGGGGACTTAGGATGGGCCCACATTCTCATCAGACACCATCGAAAGCAGATGTCACTTGTGGGATTGCAAACGGAGGCAGCCACTGTAGAAACACAGCATGGCGGTGCCTCGAAAAATTTCAAAACAGAATGAGCTTATGACCCAGCGATCCCACTTCTGGGTACTTATCTGAAGGATCCAAAACACTAATTCGAAAAGAGACATGCACCCCTGTGTTCATCGAATTGTTATTTACGATAGCCGAGATGTGGAAGCAACCTGGGCGTCCATCAGTAGATGACTGGATAAAGACGAAGTGGAACAGATATACAGCGGAATATGACTCGGCCGTAAAAAAAGTGAAATCTTACCATTTGCGACAACGTGGATAGATAGACCTCGGGGGCATTAGGCTAAGCGAAATAAGCCAGACAGAGGAAGACAAATACCGTACGATTTCGCGTCTATGTAGCAACTAAAACAGATCAACAGAACAGAAACCGGCTCAGAGATACAGAGAACAGACTGATGGTTGCCGGATGCGGGGAGCGATGGTTGCCGGATGCGGGGAGCGTTGCGGGGGCCGTGTGAAAGAGTGAAGGGGTTGAGAAGTAAAAATAGTCCCGGGGATGTGAGATACGGCGTAGGGGAGACAGTCGATAAGATTGTAATAACTAGCCGGAGGCAGCAGGCACAACCCGGGCCCTCAGCCCCCTCACAGGTCCGCAGGAGGTGGCACTGCCTCAGAGTAGCCTGTGCGGTGACACCGCGCGCCACGCAGTTTGGACGATCACCCCCGCGCCTACTTTGCGCCCTCGACTATGCAGTCGGCTCGCACAGTTGTCCGGTTTTCGTTCACAGCCGTCTCACGGGACAGGTGTTCTGATTTCCCACTCGCAGAGAGGTCAAGGGGCAGGCAGGTCTGAGTCACACCTGTGGTGAGGACCCCGCCCGCCCCCTGCCTCCAGGCTTTGCTCACTTTGCCCCGTCGTGGGCGGGCCCTTTTCTGGGAGGGAGCAAGGAGAAGCCCATTGAAGTGACGTTGACAGAGGGGGACAGGGAACAGAGAGAGAGAGAGATGTTCGGAGGAAAAACTCAGGGCTGCAGAATTTCCTTCCTGGGTTACAGCTTGGAGCCATCCTCTGCTCTCCTTAAGCACCTGCCAAGTTCACTCTGTCCCCAGGCCCTTTCTACTGTCTGGCAAGTCCCAGAAGGCCCCGGGGTGGAGGGAGAGGCCGGGAAGAAGCTGCTGGGAGTCAGCGGGAGAGCAGAGCAGAATTTTCTGAGTGTGCCGCCCCCCCCCCCCGCTCTGCCCCGCCCCCTCCCTCCCCTTCCTCTGCCTCTTCCTTTGCTGCTGACTCCAGCCGCCTGGCTCAGAGGGGTTGAGATGTCCCCTGAACGGCGGAGGGGAGGGGGAGAGAGAGGGGGACCCAAAGCCAAGACAGGGGAGAACGCCTGCCCCCCGAAACCAGAGGGGCGCTGTGGACGGACAGTGTGCAGTTGCCAGCGCCCTGTGATGTGAGCTGGGTGGCAGGGAGGCCGCGAGAAGAGCCACAGGGCCACCTAGTGGTTAGGAACACAGACGCGGCAATGTCGGTTAGACACTTAATGGTTTATAAAGCGACGCCCCTGACTGCTCTTTCTCTCCACCCAGTCGGGCGCCGATGCTGACCGCGCCCTACCCCACCACCCCGGCCGTTTGTAAGGCGCCCAGCCCAAGGCGATTTGTTCCTGCGGCTGAGCAGACCGAGGCAGCGGCTCTGGGCCGCTGTTGTCACCCTCACAGAAAGGGAGGTACCGCTGCCTGTCCCACAGGGCTGCTCAAAGCCGTGGTGACTGATGGACGTCAGGCACCCGGGCAGCGCCTGGCGCAGGAGGAGCGAGGCAAGGTCCGAGGGGCCCTCGCCGGCCGACCCCTGACACCACCGACTTGTCACATCGGGGACTGTTTCTGTAGGTTGGACATCGCCCCTTCAGTAATCAGTGCTCAGACTGCAAACATTGTGGAACCGTAAGGATTACGGGCAGCTGGTGTTAATGATTTGTGAGCCGGGGGTTTACCGGAGCAGCTGCTGAAGCAGAGGGGGGAGGCGGGGCACAGTCCAGGGGCGTGGGGGGGCCCCTTGGCCTCCCAGCCGTGCATGTACACACACACACACACACACACACACACACACACACACACACGCCCCGTCTGCAGGGACTGGGGAGGGGGACAGGGAACTGGCTTGGGGATGCATAAGGGAGGGAACCCACTTTGCCAAGAGTCAGCCCTCGAGCCGCGTAATTGGGGTCTCTGCCATGGGGCCCTCGGCTGGGCTCTGGCAGCCGCCAACCAGAGGGCCCGTGGCAAAGGGTTATCTTTGTGACGACCTTGACTTCATTGTCCACTGGGGCTTCCCCCTTTCCTCCTTTTCCTCACAGGGTTGTTTGGAGGACACGGGGGTGAAACAGGGTGGAAAATGCCCCGTAAATCCAGCGTGTGCATTCGTACGGGGGGGGGGGCAGCAGTCATCGGGGGAAAAAGCAGTGAGCGGGAGAGCAGAGTCTGCAGCCGTGTCCCTTGTGGCGATGAGGGTGTGCAGGCAGCCCACGACGGCCTGCCAGCACGTGGGCCGCCTCTGCCCGTCCCCGCTGCTGCGCCGTGCCCTGGCCTGCCCTCTGTCCTCGTGCTGTCTGTCTGTCTGTCTGTCTGTCTGTCTCTCTCTCTCTCTCTCTCTCACACACACACACACACACACACACACACACACTCTCAGCTTCACCTTCACTGGAGATGCTACGTGAAGCCACGGAAAGGCCAACAGGGGCGGGGACACCTGGAGGGGTCCCCAGCCTCGTGGTGCTTGTCTGCCCTTTGCAGCTGCTGCACGTAATTGCCGAGTCAAAAGTGTTCAGCACATTCAAGGGAGAGGACCGATGTGTGATTCTCGTGGATGAGACGGGGCCTGGAGGCAGCCACCGCCTCTCGCTCGGGGTCAGGGCCGGCGTGCAGGCCCCCGACGCCCGGCCTGATGTTCCCACCCCACCGTCTGCGGTGTCCTCTCCGACGACTCTGGACATAGGCTCAGCCTTCATGTGGCCGTGACTCCCCTTAATTGGCCAGACCAGAACCCCCTTCCCACACCCACGCATGGTTCGGGATGGAGCCGCACACCCACGACGCGCGCTCACTTACTGGAAAATTCTTCCCTCACTTCCGGTCTGAAGGCTCTGTCCAGCACCCTCACCTCCTGCAGCTCCTTCTCCTCCACCAAGAGCTGGACGATCCTCTGGCCCAGGAAGCCTCCCGCCCCTGTCACGAGGCAGCTCCACCCAGCCATGGTCCAACCTGGAGACCCAGAGAGCACGCTCAGGGAGAAGCAGTGGGGAGCGGGGGGGGGGGGAGGGTGGGCCGGAAGAGGGCAACCCCAAAGACGGCCCCAGACAGAGGCCAAGGGGTGACAGCCTCACTCACGAAAAGCCATGTTGTCCCCTTTGCTCCTCCCCGCCCCGGGGAGTCCCTGAGAGAGAGAGAGAGAGAGAGAGAGAGAGAGAGAGAGAGAGAGCAACAAAACTCTGACCTGTCCCACGGAGAGAGCAGGAGGAGGAGAGCTGCGTCCCGGTCGCCTTGTCACCCTGATGAAGACGGGCCCGGAGCTTTATAGGCTGTTTCTTTTGGCTCAGCCTCTTCACCTTGGACTCTACTGCGTGCTCATTGCTAAATCCTCTCCTCGGTCCCTCCTCCCAGTTCCTCTCACTCCTCCAGAGCACAGGGAGAGAAAACAAGCTTCAAGGCCACCGTGCTGATAAAGGCGCTTGGTCCTGCCGTCAAGGGAACAGCAGGATCCCGGGCCTGGGACGTTAGGTGACAGGACGGCAGGATCCCCGGCCTGGGACATTGGGTGACAGCCCCCGTCTCCCAGCACAGTGTGAACTCTCGCCCCGGGAAGCGGAGGCATCTGGGTGGAGGGTGGGGGTGGGGGAGCCATGGGAATGCCCCACAGCCCACTGTCCCCTCTCTCAGAGTGGGGTCTGAAGCTTCCCCGTCTCGCAGTGTGGACAGATTTGTCATGGGGGCCGCCCCAGTCACGACGTTCTGTGGGAGGTGACTTTCTTTCCCACCCGATACAGTCTGCATGTCGATCCTGCTCCCGGCACTCCCCCCCCCCCCCCCCCCCCCCCCCCCCCCCCCCCCCCCCCCCCCCCCCCCCCCCCCCCCCCCCCCCCCCCCCCCCCCCCCCCCCCCCCCCCCCCCCCCCCCCCCCCCCCCCCCCCCCCCCCCCCCCCCCCCCCCCCCCCCCCCCCGAGAGCTGGGGGAAGAGCAGCAGCGGGGAGCAGCCCCCCGCCTGACGAACCCCGGGTTCTGTGTCACGAGTCCGGTCGCGGGCCGTGGTGGCTCCTATTCAGACATCTGCACTCACCTGCATTTGGGTCACAAGCCGGGATCAGCGGGCCCCCGCACGGAAGGTGGGGTGCGCGCTTCGGCAGCTCGTGCCCTGGCAGGGCCCAGATGCCACCCCCGCCAAGCGCCTCGGGACACTGCCTTTCCCTCCACTTAAAATACGGAGACGTAGTTTACAGGCTTTAAAACGTCCAGATCCCAGGCCCCCAGTTCAAGGCACTTGACATTTACAGCCGTCCACGCAGCCACTGCCGCGAACAGCACAGAAAACACTTCCTCCACCCCGCACAGTCCTGCGGTCGGCTGCCAGCGCCGTCTCTGCCGCAGAAGCAACTACTTTCTGATTTTTAGTCTCAAAGGCACTGTCCAGATTTTTTTTTCTACCGTCTTCCGCTGGGCACCTGACTCCCGGTGGCCTGGACACACCCACTCAGGAAACAGTGTTGCTGCCACTGTTGTGGCAGCTTGCTCTCCAAAGCCAGTCCCACCAGCTCGAGCCCCTCGGTCTGGCTGAGACGTGTGGGGCCCCACCTGAGGCCACCAAGGCGCCTCGAACCCCTCTGCCCGCTGTAAGAGACGCATGCACCTCCCCGTGCCCTGCTGGACTGGGCTTCTCGTGCCTCCAGCTGTGGGAGGGTCGGAGGCCGGCAGATGTCAGCTCACGTCTCTCTTGCAATTTCTTTCAGCCAAAGAGCCAACGCAGCCAGAACTCAGTCTCTAAAGTGGGACGGACGAATACAAACTCTCTGGGAAGCAAGGGTGATAAGGGGCCAGCATCTGAGGACCACCTGATGCCACCTGATTTTTTTTTTTTAAAGTTCCAAAGAGCTTTACTGAAATCGCATTGACATGCCCATTTTTAAACTGGGTTATTTATCTTCTTCTTGTTGAGCTGTAGGAATATTTTATATTCTAGATACAAGTTTTTTGACAGCTACATGATTTGAAATAGTTTTTTTCCCCCAGCCTGTGGCTTACCTTTGCATTTTCTTCACATTTTTAGAGGCACAGATACTTTTAATCCTGACGACGTCTCATTAAAAACAATTCTTTTTTCTTTTGCCACTTGTGTTTCTGTCTGACCCAAGGTCACAAAGATGTCCACCCATGTTTACTTCTAAGAAGTGTTTCGTCTTAGCCTTTGCCTTTTGGGTCTCTGATCCGTTTTGAGGGACATTTTGCATGTCATGAGTTAATAGCCTGCATTCACATGGTCAATTGATTTTGACAAAGATGCCAAGTAAATCAGGGACAGTCTTTTCAACAGATGCTGCCGGGGCATCCGGACCGTCTCCATACTCGGGGGAAGTCAGGGCGTGGTATGTAAGGTGGGTTCCAACAAGGCCACCAGCTGGGTCTCCACCAGTGGTCATCGGAGTTTGGGAAGAACTCTTCGGGGTGACACAGTGCGGGTCCCATAACGTGCGGGGTCAGGACGATGCAGGAGAGCCACAGGTCAGCAAAGGGACGGGAGGCATGTCTTGCCCGCCCTTCCATCCTGCACAGATGCACGGGGTGGACAGGAGACCGCTTTTGTACGGGCATATACCTTCTACCGATCCGGGTAAGTACCAGGAGCAGAACTGCTGGGTCTCATGGTACCAAAACATGTTCGGGTTTGTAAGGAACTGCCAACCTGTTTTCCAAGGTGGTTGTAGCATGCTGCGTCCCCACCAGGGATGAGCGGGCATCCCTGCCCCTCACATGCCCGCCAGCATCTGCTGTTGCCAGTGTTCTGGGTCTCTCCCTGGTGTTCTCATTTGCAGTTGCCCTAATGGCATAAGATGTTGACCATCCTTTCCTACGCTCATTTGCTGTCTGCATATCTCCTTTTGCTGAAGCATCCGTCCAGGTCTTTTGCTCATTTTAAATCAGGTTGTTCATTTTCTTATTGTTGAGTTTTAAGTGTTCTTGGTAAGTTTTGGATAACAGTCCTTAACAGATAGATATTTTGTAAATATGTTCTTCCAGTCTGTGACTTTTCTTCTCATTCTACTGACCATGTCTTTCTCAGAGAAGAAGTTTTGAATTTTGCCAACGTCCACCTTCTCAACTATTTCTTTCATGGGTGGTACCTTTGTGGTTATATCTAGAACATCATCGCCATACGCAAGGTCACCCAGATTTTCTCCTATGTTACGTTCTAGGAGTTTTTTAGTTTTGCATTTTACATTTAGGTCTATGATCCACTTTGAGTTAGTTTTGGTGAAGGATTTAAGCTCAGTGTCTAGATTCTTCTTTTCTCCTTCTGCTTTGCATGTAGACGTCCAGCATCTCGGCACTATTTATGGAAAACTCTATCTTCTTCTGGAACTCCTGTTACACAGATAATACAGCTTTTACAGCTGTCCCACAGGTTTTGGATATTCTGCTGTTTTCTTTTCGAAAATTTTTTTCTGTTTTCCAGTTTTGGAAGTTACTATCGGCGTGTCTTCAAGCTCAGAGATTCTTTCCTGTCTACTAATGAACTCATCAAGGCATTCTTTATTTCTCTTACAGTGTCTTTGATCTCTAGCATCTCTTTTTGATCCCTGCTTAGAAGTCCCACCTCTCTGCTTGTATAACCCATCTGTTCTTACACGGTGTCCGTTCTTTCCGTTACAGGATGTACTGTAATAACCGTAGTTGTTTTAAATTCCCGGTCTGAAAATGCTCACATCCTTGCCATCTCGGAGTCTGCTTCTGATGTTTGCTGTCTCTTCAGATTGCACTGTTTGTCTTTCAGAATGGCTTGTGATTTTTTTGTTTAAACGCAGACATGGTGTGTTTGGTCAAAAGAACTCGGTAAACAGGCCCGTGGTCATGTGGGGGCGAGGTGTCGGGGAGGGGGAGGGTCCCACATTCCTAAGGTTAGGACGGCAAATTTTACCGGGGCTTCTGTGTCCCCTCCTCCCCGCCTCGGGGCTTCTGTGTCCCCTCCTCCTCGTCTCGGGGCTTCTGTGCCCCCTCCTCCCCGCCTCGGGGCTTCTGTGCCCCCTCCTCCCCGCCTCAGGGCTTCTGTGCCCCCTCCTCCCCTCTTCGGTGGGACGGGGTGGCTAAGGCAGGCCGGAGCTGGGTATTTCCCACTTCCCAGTCTGGTTAGGCTCTGACAAAAGCCCAGTAGGTTGGGGTCTCTGCAAACGGCTGCTCCTGATGGCAGGCCTTGGAAAGAGTGCCACGCTCGCTCGGGAGTGTTTTTAAATGGTTCCCCTCACCGCCCCCCTGGATGCTGCTCTAGGGGATTGTTCTCTGGCTCACTGTGAGAAGCTGGTGCAGTTCCTCCTGGAGGGATCTGGTGGGCGGGGCCTCCACAGTGAGCCCCCTCTGCAAGTCTGCAATTACAGTTCAGCATCCTCGCCCGCCCCCCGCCCCCCAATACTGGTCTGAGCTTCCTGCCCAGGTAAGCGAGTCTCTGTGTCTGCCTGATTCTCCAGTTTGCAGGGCAGGGGGTTTGCTCTGTGACCTCACTTTTCTGAGTGATCCAGAAGAGTTGTTCATTTTTCAGTTTGTTTAGCTTTTCCCTGGTTGTTAGGACGCGGTGGCGACCTCCCAGCTCCTCATGTCCTGGGCTGGGACGCAGAAGTCCCCCACATCATTGCATTTTCACAGGGACGAGCAAAAAAAGATCAGGATTATTATGTGACAGGGGAAGACAAAGAGGGTTCAGTCTCGCCAGACATTCTGAGGACAGTGGTGCCGGGACCTGGGTCCAGATGGCCTGACCCTGGAGTGACTTCAAAGCTGATTCTCTTCATCAGAAAACAACGCTCATCTTTCAGATACCCGGGATTCTGTTCCGCTGTTGAAAACTTTCCAGTGGAGAAGATTCCTTTGCCTTCTTTCCCCATGCATTTTAATGCAGGACACTTTTTAGAGGCCAAGGAGTCCCACCTGAGGTTAACGTGCCTCTCTTCAGATGAGTGTGAACACGCCTCTGTCTACACTGCCGAGGCAATGAGAACCATCCTTTTGGCATTATAGTTATAATAACTATCCTTGCTCATTTTCCCTTGGGATCTTGGAACTTGCCATCTGAGTCCAGAAGGAAAAGCCACTTAAAAAATCACGCACACATGTGCGGGATCAAGAAAGAGTACGGTTATCACCAAGGTCTATGTACGCCAGGAATGAATTTTTAGACTAGATTCTCTTGTAAAGTAAGCTCACACCGTTATCTGCATGTCAAATTGTTGCAATGCCATATGCTATAATGGTCATTACTCTTACCCCAAACAAATCTGAATGACTTCAGCCGGTGATGTCAGGCTTGAAAAGCCCACCTGGCCTTCATGCCTACTTAGAAGTCTCTATGATGACAGTTATTGTGCAGGAGCTTGGGGAATGTTATGTCATGCTCGCCAGCCAGCGAGAAAATCAGGACGTTAAAAAAAAAAAGTGATTTATGAGGTCGCGATGGGGCAGTTAGAAGGGTGGATGTTATTCCACCAATGATTTCTCTGGTTTCGAACCTTATTTTTTTCATGGCTGCTTATTTATTCTTTGGCACCTTGGAGGACAATTCGGTACTGAGATAGCCTCATGTTATTTTGGATGTAAAGAGAATCATGAGACCAAATTCATGACAAGTGGTGTCTGAGGCATAGTTCCGTGATCCAGATGTGAAATTCTGAAGGGTGGAGTTCTAAACACTGCATCTAGCCGCCTGAATGTGATGCTGAGTCCCAGTGGATGACGGGGTATGAGGCCCAGTGGATGACGGGGTATGAGGCCCAGTGGATGACGGGGTATGAGGCCCAGTGGATGATGGGATATGAGGGCTGAGAAGCAGGCCAGGGAGCAGCAAACTCTAGGTGTGGTCCCCTGCCACCTGAAGCGGCTGGGTTGTGCAGTTTCCTCGTGAGTCCGCCCGCAGCCTGCCCACTAGCAGAGGCCATGTTCTGAGACCTCTGAGTAACAATATGTCTCAGACTTCAATCTTTTCCACTGGTTTAGCTCTTTAGTACTTTATTAGGAAAGTCTTTATCCATCCAGCAAAACTATCAACATAGCTGAAATGAAGATTTCACCTTTCTCCCTTGTTGGGGAACGGCTGGTACTGATAATCTGTTTTTATTTTGTTTCCAGAGTCCCTCAGCCTCTTATCTCAAAACTCTGTTTTTCTGCTTTCCCTAGAGTCAGAACAGACATTACTGAATGGGCCTGTCGCAGTCTGGGTCACGCACACGGATATCTTAGGCGTTCATTCACGGCTCCGTGCTGTCATGCCTCCGGCCTTGGCTTTGGGAACTAAAACAGTTTCTCGAGCTCCTCTGCAGAGGCGCACGAGTCAGCCACAGCGGAGTCACCCCTGCCCCACATCCCTTTTTGATACGCGTGACATGGGTACCTTTTCAAAGGTACGTGCTGCCACTCCAGCCGATGTGCTGAGGGTCCTCTTCGAGACCCTCACTGAGGTCATTTAGACTTCCTATCCCCCAGTGCCACTGTGACTGTACCAGCCCGACAACCACCCCTGGATATGGCACGTCCTTTGTATGTCCCTAAACTTTCAACACGAGCACCCCACCTTTGCTGCCAGATTAAGACCCCTCCTTGTCCTCAAACTGACCATCTGTCCAAGACTACCCATTGCAGAGCCAGTTTGAACTTTTAACTGAATAAGAAGTTTGGGTCCAACACAATCATCATGGTCAACTACCCTTTTTCTTTTACGAACCCATGGATGACACCTAACTTCACCTCTTTTCAAAGACCACAATGCTACAAAGTGTCTACTAGCTTTGCCTTCCTTCTTTCATCTGCTTGGTCTGACCTGCCCTGTGTGATAGGGAGCATGATTTTTGTTGGTGAACAAAACCTCTTTTCTCCAGAGTGTAAATTTCCATAGTTATTTCTTAGAGGCACAGAGGATGTATGAATCATTGGAATGCACCAGCTGCTTCAATCATTACGGATGTGCCCTTTTAAGATCTTTTATTCTGAGAAGCATCAAAGGGACCCATGATTTGGGAGTCTGGGTGTTTGCTTCTCCTGAATTCTGGGTTGTAGGTACACCCCAGTATAGGCAACAGGACTAAAACAGTCATACTTTCTCTTTCTAAATAAGTAGGTGGCATATGCCCCATACATCTGGGTTAGGAAACTGTCTGTGGCATTAAAAGTTATGCCAGGGAGACCTCTGGATGTGTCTGCCATGCTTCCTTGACCTGGCCCTTGGTATACAGGATAAGCTGGGCAGCCGTGGAATTGTACTATGACGTGGGTTTGTGCAGAAAAGTGTCTGGCCAGGAATGACAAGAGACTTCACATCTGTGGCTTAGGTAGTGACCTGTTCAGTTGGTTCTGTCTTAACTCACTGTTTCCCCCCGGAACGGCTGTAATTCTTCAGATGTGACAATGCAGTTTGATCCAGCTTTGCCTTGTTGGATTCATTCATGTAGCAAATATTTACTCGAAGCTTTCTATGGGCGTGGCCCCAGACCCTAGGAATGCCGAGAGCAAGAATGATTAAGAATGATTCACCCCTGAGCCGGTGAAGATGAGCAAACACGAACAAAGGACAAGGTAACTGCAGACTGAGGGAGTGCTGGGGAGGGGAGCGGGTGATGTGATGAGCAAGGCAGACCCTGCTCTAGAGCGCACAGTCAGGGAACTCTCACCTCACTGAAAAGGTGGCATTTCAGCTGAGATTGAAATGTCAGGAAAGAGCCAAGCAAGGGAAGGGGATCGGGAAGGGCGTTTTATGCAGAGGGAACTGTCAGCATGGGAGTCCAGAGGCAAGGAAGAGAGTTCGTCTTGTTTAAGGAGCAGAAGGGAGGCCAAATGGCTGCGGTGGAGTGAGCAAAGGGGAGAGTGACGAAGAGATGAGCTGGAAGGATTGACAAGAACCAGGTTGTGCAGTGAGCACCTTGGGGAGCTGCCTCAGCGTCCGTGCTGAGAGGCGTGGGGAGCCACAGAAAGGCTTTACACAGACTCAGCTTGCACTGAAAAACAAGCAAACAGACAACTCTCTTGCTGGTGTACAGAGAACAGAAGGTGACGAGGAGCAAGAGAGAACACGAGAAATGGGTTTTGAGGTGATCTACTTAGGACATTTCAGTTTTATCCCTTTTTGGATGTCTTCAAGTGTCAGATCTGATTGAGCTGGGCACCCCTGATCTAGAAATCTATTTTAGCTGACTACTGGACTGGGGAGAGGGCCTCTATTCATTTTTCTTCAGTCCGTCTCTCCTTTCTTCCACTTATCTTCAGTCCATCCATCTGTCAGTCCGTCCGTTCATCCATCCACCCACCCACCCATTCACCCACCCACTCATCCATCCATCCATCCATCCATCCATCCATCCATCCATCCATCCATCCATCCATCCATCCATCCATCCATTTATCTATCCACCCACCCATCCACCCATCCATCCCACAACTGTTTATGGAGATACTGCTATATGCCAGGCCCAGCACCAGGTTCTTGCTTGGAACCACATAGAGTCTATTTGTGGAGAGAGACATGCAAACAAACAAACAAACAAACAAACAAACAAACAAATAAATAAATAGACAGGCAGACAAATAAATAAATAAAACAAGCGAACACGTTATAATGAGGGTTGTAATAGTGACATGTGCGCAGTACAATAGGAAGCACCAAGCAAGTAGCTGGGATAAGGACAGGTGATATTTGAGCCAGGCCTTGAAAGGTAAATAAGAATTTGCCAAACAATAGTGAGAGCTGCTCTCTTGAATTTCTTCCAGGTGCTAAGCGTCGCACTCTGAACAAAAGTGCATCATCTCAACTGTTCTCCCAACCCAGTGGGCTATTTGGACAACTTTCCCCATCACCCAGCACGTGGGTAGCAGTCTGGACTGCTAAGCCCACGTCTGGATGGCTCCAGAGCCTACGTTCTCAGCTACATCATTTCCGTTTCCTACAGAGAGGATTACCATTTTTATTGGGGAATTTTTATGTGTGGCTCTTCTGTCATCTCCATAGCTATTTCACAGACATGCATAGGATCTGCAAAAAGTTTCACCCACTAGCCTTTTCTGTCATTACTAAGCTGCCCTTTCAACATCTTTTCTTTGGGAGGAGGATTTCGGGCAAGAGAATCGCATATAAAAAGCAGGGAGGCTGAGAAAAGCAAGGCCCCTTTCAGGCAGCTGAGGGCTTGGGGGGACGCTGAGGGGGTGCAGGGCGGCGTCACACAGCGTCCCAGGCTTGGTCTTCCTCCTGCGGGCAGCCTTGGCAATCCTCTCTCTTTACAACTTGGAGACCTGGACCAGGTCCCGACTGATCTCGGCAACTGACCGGCAGCCTGAAAAGAACCCTGTGTGGTTACAAATTTCGCTTCTCGGCAGGACCAGGAGCTCGCCCCACCGCGGCATGGATGAGCGGACGGGAGGGAGCCCCGACTTGGTCCCGGGCTTCACACTGATAAAACGTGACACATCCAGAATGCACAGTGTCATCCTGATGGCACAGAGCCTTGTTCTGCGAGCCTGGGCCCGGCCGGGTCCTTTTTTCCACAGCCAGCCACGTCCAATGGAATGACAAAAATGTAAAAATACCATTTTATCTTTCTTTTATCAATTCATGTGTGCGGTGGATACCCTTGAACTTTATCTCAGTCCTGACCAGGCTCAAGGATGTGGGGCGTATCTGTCAGAGAGGAAAAGGACTCAGGGAGAGCAGACGAGGTGGGGTGTAGACAAGGCGGGGTGTTCTCCTATAGCCTACTGCCTTCTAGGGGGAAGTTCCGAAACATTAAACCCCCTTCTGTAGCGGACGATCTTAACTAAAATTCGACATTAGGACCGCAGCTGAGATTATGCCCAGGGACCAAGGGGAGTATTTCCAGATAAGAAGTGGAAAGAGAAGGGAGAAAGGGTTGCTGCCTGCGTGGACCGGCCCGAGGCCTGCGGGCTCAAGCAGACAGTGGAAGATCACCAGAGATGAGAAAAGGCTGCAAGAATTTAAAACAGGATGTGTCAGGTTTCGCCTAAGAGTCTGTATTTTGCTGAGTTCGTCAGTGGCACAGGCCCCCGCCCGAGATCCCTTCTCCCCAGGGATGAGGCTGGGGTCTTCCCAGTGGAACCTGGGGGAGGGACTCTTACACAGAGGATGCCGAGGGCTGCTCTTCTGCCTAGCTGTCGTCCTGTTTCTCTTTCTCTTCAACCCCCCTGCTCTATGCCATGTTTGGTTGCGATGACTCATTTTCCTATACGTTTGAAACAATATATTCTCATTGTGGGACAATTAGCGGGAAGAGGAGCATGAAAAGTCAGGCATAAAAGTGCTGCTCATCCTGCTTTTCCTTTCTTTCTGCCCTGTCCCTTTAAAAAGAGGGTGCTCTCCACCCTCTCGCAGAAACAGGGATTCCAGCTGCCATTTATATCTCAGCGGTAGTTCAGAGTTAACTTCCGCCGGAATAAAAAGGCCCTGTGAATTCCCCATCACGCTTCTGTTAAAAGAAGTTCGGACACCATTTTACAAGGATGGGGGAAAATATATTTGGGGGAGCAGGACAAGTCACCTCAACCTCCTGGAATCCTCAGAAGCCCACAGTGGGTCTTCCCATCCTCTCCCCGCTGCTCCTTTGGGGGCAAAGGCCACCAGCATGCTGTCTGGCCTCCTGTGTGTGCCCTCCCGTCCTTCATGGGACGAACTCGGTGACTCTGGGGCACTTAGAATGGAGTCATTTAGAATGAGAAAAATATAAACTAAGCGCCTCAAACCAAGCACCCCCGGAGAGGAAAGTTACCGCCACTCGCTGAGAACCACTGTCCTGAGCACTTTCGTGCCCGCTACTTCACAACCAGTTTTGACCCAAATCCACCCCCATGTAGTAGCTTCAAGACATTCTCATCTGTCTCGCTGTCTGCAGCTGTGCAGGACAATGCTTTTCCTTCTCTCCTCCCGTTTGCATCCCCCTCCCCAGTTCCCCAAGCTGCTTCTCTGATGTAATTTCTCGACTCTTCACAGTCTGTGAATATCACTTAGAAATGTCCCTCAGAACCACATCTAACAAGCCTGATGAGCTCTGAACAGCCCGGGGTAAAACGGAACCCTCTTGCTTATCATCTGAAATTGCATTTGCTTTTGCAGCACACATGTCACACGTGGAGTTCGTGCCCAGTCTCCGTCTGGGGTGTGTCTCCCCTGCTCTGCCTCCTGTCAGCCCAGGGGCTGCAGAACGGGACACTGGGGGTGGGGGGTGGGGGGTGAGGGGTGGCGCTCCCGCACACCTCCCGCGTCCAGCTCCAAACCGGGAAAATAACGGTACACACTCACCTGCCAGCACCATGGCAGTGTGGAATTCATCTTTTAGGATGTTCAAAACTTTCTCAACACCACGTTCGCCCTGCTCACAAGACAGGGGGGCGGGGAGACGAAAAGGAGCATGAGGGAACGGTCTGGCGTGTGCCGGGCATAGATTCTAGGGGTGCTCAGAGCTGTGGGGGAGCGGGGGGCGTGGTCTGTGACGGGAGAGCTGTGCTGGGAATCAAGGAACGCCAGGAGGAACGGAAGGGGCGAGAGCTCCCGGGAATTCTCAGCACGCTGCAGGAGCAGCGTGGAGATGTGGGCCGGGCAGAACCGACGGGCCTTCCAGACTCCGCGGCACCCTGACATCGGCCAGGGTTGGGGGTCAGACTGCAGAGGAGCGTGAAGACGCATGCCAAGCGGCGGCCCCTCTCGGCCGGTGTCGCAGTCAGTCGCCAGCCTCACCTTGGAGGCCAGCGCCCACAGGATGGGTCGGCCCAGGAAGACGCACCTGGCCCCGAGGGCCAGCGCCTTCAGCACGTCGCCGCCCGTCCGGACCCCGCCGTCCACGTACACCTCGATGCTGCCTTTCACGGCAGCCACCACCTCCGTCAAGGCATCGATCTGAAAAGCAGAGACGCGCGTGGCTCCAGCGAGGACCTCTGTCCCGGCTCTCGCGGTGTCCCCTCGCCGCGGGTGGGGACCAGGAAGCCCAAGCAGGGGCCACGTCCGTCCAACTGTTCCCTCCTGCGCTTGAGGCTGCCGGCGCCCGAAGCAGTGCGCAGCCTGCCCCCGAGGCCCAGGGACTTGCTGTGGCTGTCCCTTCTGCCACTTCCCGCTCTGACGGAGTGCAGCTGCTGCTCCCTGGCTCGCTGGCTCGGATGGCGACACCTTGGAAGGAACTCTTGGTTCCTCTTCGCGTCCGAAAAGGGACATTTTCCACCTACAGTGTTTGTTTTTGCAGCGAGTTGAGAAACAGTGGAAGTGAATGTCAGCTGAGGGTGCTTAGGGCTTTAGGGGTCATTGTGGATAGGTCAGGTCACACCAGACGTTCATTGGAGCCTTCTGGGGACAACAGCTGGCTTAGCCTTTACCCCGTCCCAGGAGGAAACACAGGGAATGTTAGATGTGGAACCTCGGAGAGGTGGACTTCACTCCAAGAGTGACACCCCTCACCGCGAGGGCACTGGGCTGAGAGGGCTGAGAGGGCTGAGAGGGGGCACTTTCTGTAGGCACGAAATGTAAGGGGTGCCAACAACTCACATGAACGATCTTTAAAGAAAATATTTAAAAAATTAAATGGCCAACTTTGATCTGTGAGCTTATGTTACAAATAAAGTTTTATTGGACCCAGGGCCAGGATCACGGTGAGATGAGAGAAGCAGCCTTCTGCAAATGCAGAGACAAATCCCGTCTTCGTTTAAAATGCTGACAATTTCTGCATTAACTTTCCTTTTTTTTAAACAGTGCATTAAAATACTATGTACTTTTACTAAGTTTTTCTGGCACCTTCTTAAATTTTGGGCCAGAGGCAGGTACCTCACTAGCCTCACACTCCTTGAATGACCTTGAGTTTGATGGTTAGGTCAAAGGCTGGGGAGAAAACGTGTTGGTCGGCATAATGGGGGAGGGGACACGCTTCTCTGGCCCCGTACTGGTGAACACCCATTCTCTCCTGAGTGGGTACGGGGGGAAGTCAGCCGGCCTCATTCTCCACTCACTACTCCGTCCTCCCCGAGGGAGCAAGACTAGCTAGACCGATTCACGAGAAAGCCTCCTGCACGATGTGTCACTGGAGGTGTTTGAGGAGTGAATGCTGGGCCCCAGTCCCTGCATGCGGGTCACGGGGTCTTCTTTGCTTTCTGCAGCTCTCTAGTAAGCACCACTGGGTGGCACGGGGCTGGTGCGCGAGAGGTGGCCTCCTAGTCTCGCACATCGAGATCCACGTGGATCTTTACCCCAGTAAAGCGTGTCTCGCTCTCTCTGTGGGCTCCTCACTCAGTGCCGGTTCTTTCTCAGGGACACCCCGGTGGCGAGGAGGTGGCCGGTGGTTGGCGCCGGAGACCTCCAAGCCGCACAGGCCTCGGACTGTGCAAACCAGTGGCTGCGGCTTTGGTGTTTCCTGCAATGTGTCTTGAAGAAGTAAGTGAGAATGTGCTAACGCTTTAAGGACGGTCACTGCCGCATTGCTTAGAGCAGCGAGAGCGCAGAAGCAATCCAGATGGTCAGTCACAGGAAGCCGGTGACATGCACTGTCCGTTCACGGTTAAGAAGCACAAGTTGCCAGTGGTAAAGCCGTCACGGGGACGTGAAGTGTGGCCCAGGGAGGACAGTCAGCACTACTGTGATGGCTCTGTGTGCGGTCGTGTCACTTCGTAAGTCACGTAAATGTCCGACTACGATGCGGTAGGCCAGAAGCTGATGGAGGTCGATTGCGATTGAAAAATAAATCTTAAAAAAAAAAAGTCTATTCACATGCCACATCATTAGAAATAAGAGGAACACATATATTGAAATAATACAGTGTCCTTAATATATTTATAAGTGAAAAGAAGAAAATTACAAAACGTTTTGTATCTTTTTTTCAACCTAAAATGTTATGTTTGTATTAAGAAGTTGATCAGATAATTCCCATTTAATTAAATTAAATTAATGACAGTAATGAAAACAAGGGTAATTTTATCTTTTTCTTTTTGCTCATGTATATTTTATCATTTATCTGCAGTGCGTGTTTTACATTTGTTATGAAAAGGCCAAAAACCACTTAAGAGAAAACAAAAAATCCACTCCCCTTTCTTAAAATGAGTCAAACAGCAATGGAAGACTCTCTTGAAAAATACAAACTCTATATCTTCCTGAGAATAAATCGACCATGAATCTCTATTTAAAGATTCGTTCCCTGCCTCTTTCCTCCTCATCTCCTTTCCCCAAACTCCGTCTACAATGGACATAATTCCTAAGCCAGGGGGAAAATTACCGACTTGTCGTAAATTTTTAGCAAAGTGTTTATAGTGCATTTTTTAAAAGTTTTACGGTGAAAGATGGTTATTTATTAGCTTCAGGGACGCACTGTTCCTTCCTGGGATGTGTCCTGTGAGAAAATATGGGGTGACAATCCATGCAGACAGGCGCGAGGGCTGGCCGCTTCCTCCGGGAGGCTTTGGGGCCACCTCGTATCGACTACACCTAATGACTTACTAAACGTGTCAACTTGGGAGAAGTTGCTTAACCTCTGTAAACTCCAGGATCCCCATCTGTGACACAGGGACGGTGACAGCCATCTTGCAGGACGGCTGTGAGACTCAGAGATGATATATGTAAAGTGTGTAAACACAGCCTGGCACGCACTAGGCTATTATTAACGACGAAAAGTCCTTAAAATTCACATGGGTCTACCGACGTATGTGGTAAGGGAGAAGGGAGTATGCACCAAATCGCACAGGATACCTTGTGCTGGACACGCACGTACACACACACACACACACACACACACACGGACACACACCCCTCACCAACGCAACCCCTCTGAAGGCACCCTACTTACAGACGCGGGAACGCCATCGAGCTGCCTGCCGCCATGGTTGGAGACGATGATGCCATCGACCCTGTGTTTCAGGGCCAGCTCTGCGTCCTCTCTTGTCACGATCCCTTTAAGGATGACGGGCAGTCGAGTTATGCTCTGGAGCCAGGAGAGATCGTCCCAGCAGAAGGACGCGTCGATGAGAGACGTCTGCAGACGGGGCGCTGAATTTCTCTGCGGGGACAGGAAAGGGAACCCGGGTTCTGAGCTCCTTCACAGCTGCCCGCCCTATCCCCAAGATGAGACCCCTTTAGGTGGCCGCCGAACGATACGGGAAAAGGAGCGTTTGTAAGCTTGAACAGAGGGGCAACGAAAATCAACCCTACTTCTCGCTCCTCTTCCTCACAAAAGGAATTTCCTGCTTCAATAGCTTATTCATTAACTGTGGGTCGCGTCCCTGTGCAAACACCGTGCCAGGGTCTGGGGACAAAAAGATAAATCAGATACAATCTCTCCTTTAGAAGAACTCAGAGTTCCATCAGTGAGATGGATAAGCGATGGCATTTACGGGCCAACGTGATGTGCCTGGTTGAGATACGCATGGAGTCATGAGAACTAAACAATACTTCAAGGATCCTAAGACAAATATTACCCAATATTTACCCCCGGATCACCATGTGCATCAAATATCCATAAATTCCACTGTGTCCCTGGCATCCGAGAGGAGGACTCTCGGAAACCTCAAGGCCACCTGTGTATGAGTTAATGAATAATGAGAACTGCTGAGCCACGTGGCTGGGCATCGTGGCCGCCCACTGGCTGGCATCACTATCTCTGCTGCAGCCACGGGATCCCAGCGCGACCCTGACCCCCTCTCTCTGGGGTACGCCATCCCATCTGACTAGCATTGTAAGGGGTGAAGACACCCAACCAGCAGGTTGCAGCACCCCGGTTCTCCAGGGGCGAATTCTAGGTGTGCAGAGATGCTGGCCCCTCAAGTCCCAAGGCAGCAGGGTGGGGCCTGGGCTGGTGACACGCCACGGGCTGTGAGTGTCCCCTTGGCTGTGAGCGGCCTCTTTGGACGGTCAGTGTATCGAAGTGTGCCATCCAAAATGATCACTTTCTAAGTGTGCCAGAAAGCAGACAACGTTGGAAGGACGTGTCTGGTTAACTCTGAAATCCATGCAAAATTCCCGTCCGTAGCTTTCCTACTTCCCAGCACCAGCCCTGGCCGGGACATTTCCGGTGACAAGTCGGGCAGCTCCAGGAGTGAGACTATTCTGTCTGATATTCTGTTTGTCTGCAAGCTCTGGAGAGCGGGGACAAGGCCTGGTTTTCAAGCTGCTACGACCCCAGTGTCTGACATGGAGTGGGCACTTGGTGAATTCCCTGCCGGACACAAAGACGGGAGGAGCGAGGGACGGGGATGTCCCTTCCGTCACGTCTGCCCATGGGACCCGGTGTCTTTCCTACCTCCTGAGGTGACCGGAGATCCTGCAGCAGCAGCATCGTCTTCAAGTCCAGTCGGTTCCGAAGGTCCTGTCGCCTGTTGCCCGTTTTGGGAGTGTCCACCGTGATGACCAGGGCTTTGAAACCCAAGGCCTCGGCCCTCTGGATCAGCTGCTTGTTCAGCTGCCAGTCCGTCTGCACGTAGAGCTGGAACCAGCGCAGGCCGCTGGGGGCAGCATCCACAATGTCTTCGAGGCTACAGCTGGCGTAGGTGCTGGTGATGTAGCAGATGCCGGCGGCTTGGGCAGCTGCGGGGCAAATGACGTCACTCAGGTTGGGGGGCAGGGGCAATCGGGACGGGGCTGCGACGCCCCGGGAGCCGGCGTTGCCTCTGGCCAGCTTGCCCTGGGAGTCACAGTGGTGCTTGACTCCCTTCTGTTTCCCTGTGGCGGGGTGGGGACAGGGGTGGGGGGCGGTCGGACCCCTGCGCTCTGCAGGGAAGTACTTCCGGCTGGAGATGTCACTCATTCAGTCCCCCCATCTGCGTGGGGCACCGGGCAGCTTCCAGACGGGAAAAGGGGCTGCTCGTGAACTCACTGACAAAGCGGAGGGGGATGAAGGAGGGTGCAGAGTGAGGACACGTGTGTCCAGCCAAGGCCGAGCCCCTGCGGTGGGGACAGCGGGCTGTCTGTGGGCAGACGCTCCTCTGTGAACGGGGGACAGTGCCAGCACCTCTGTTACAGGGTCGTGGGGAGACTGAATCACACGCTAGCAGAGAAGCATGGCTTAAATTACAAAGCGAAGCAAGGGCAAATGCCAGCACCAGCGAGGTCGGTGACGACGATGGTGACAACGACGGTGACAGGGACGTCGGCACTGCTGTGGCTGCGCTGCGGGTTCGCATTTCCTACGTGAGTCGTTTTGGGTGGGATTCCCCCACGGGCTCACGTCACTATCGTCCTATAAGCCACGGGCGGAGAACCTGTGGCCGAATCAACCACGGACGGGTCCAGTTCCTCGTGTCACCAACACGACTCAGCACATCCCTTCGGGATGCTCGTGCTTCGACCTGGCCAGTGGGGCCCCCGACCCAGACGCGGGCCACCTCCATCTCCGGGACCCTGGGAGGCATTTCCTGCCACAGTGCTGAGTCACAGGAAATGACCCCGAGGGAGCCCGGGCGGCCCGCAGGAAACAGAGCGGGCTCCAGGCGAAGATTACAAAGGGGTCGCCAAATAGCTTTAGCCCACTCCACCTCTCTCCCCTCATCTCCCCTCTCCTCCCCTCCCCTTTCTCTCTCTGTTATTTGTGGGTGCGGTGGGTGGGGTGGGGGTGGAGAATGAGGAGCAACTAGGAAGGAGACAGAACCTAATCAGAAACTGTCAAATAGGATGGCAGAGGTCATCGAGAAGGACAATGGGACATCTGGACAGTGCGAGGACCTCACGTTCATGATTTTCCACTGGTCCCGGGCCCACGATGAGCACCCCTTTTCCTGCAGGCGTGCGAGTCGGAGGGGCAACACCCTCTTCCGAGGGACGGCTTGGTGGCAGCTGTGCACTGTCACACCCCAGCCGCTCCCTGCCACCCACGGAGAACGGTGGTTCCTCGGCCTTGGCCTTGGGTGGGGCGGTGTGCAAACACAGTGGGAAGTGTGCCCTCCCCCACCCTCCTCAATGCCCACCAGATGGCTGTCCCTCAGCCCCTTCCTCAGAGAAGTCCCGGGGCCGCCTGTCCCCCCCCCACCCCCCGAACGGGGCCCCTGAGAAGGCAGCAGGGTGTGAGTGGGGACGGGGGCAGGCTCACACCTCTGGCCGTGCTCATCTCCCCGTCGGGCCAGGCCAGGCGGTGGAAGCCCGTGGGCGAGATGCCGATGGGGGCGCTGACCTCCTGGCCCTGGACCGCGGTCCGGGTGTCCACCTGCGACACGTCTCTCAGGTACCGGGGCCGGAGGCGGATTCTGCGCCAGACAACAGAGGTGTCCCGCTGGCGGGGCTGCCCTCCAGCACGGCGGCCCCGCCTGCTGCCGGGGCCTGCGCATCACTGGTGCTGCTCGGTCCAGCTGCCGCCTGGTCCAGCTGCTGCCCATAAGCCTCGTGGCCGGCCAGTCGGCCGCTGGCAGCTGAGCGGGCAGCACAGACGGGTGGCAGGGGCTCCGCTCCCCCAGGAAGCCGCCCCCAGGCCCTGCCCTGCAGCAGCCCCGCCTACTCTGAACTCCCAGGGCTCACGTGGTCCCCGCCAGCCCCTGGCCTGCCCCTGGGGGGCAGCCTGCAGACCCCAGCCACCCTGTTGGGACCCGCAGCCCTCGGCTGCTCTGACGAACGGACGCGTGAGAACAAGCCGCAGGTGAGCCTGGCCCTCCCTTCCCGGGTTAGAGCCGCCTTCGGACGGTAAAGCGTCACGGGAGGGGCCAAAGCCAGGGATGACCACAGCGTTACGCCACCGGACGCTAGCTCATCCGAAGATCTGACTTAAACAGTCGCTTTAGAAGAAGGCGAGGACATCCACGAACAACAGATACATAACACTCTTCCTCGGGGTCCAAAAAGGCGTGCCTTTCACAAAATGCCACCCCTGTACGCACACGTGGAAACGTTTTTCTGGAAACGCCGACTGTGCCAAACGAGTAAGGCAGCCGCATCCGTGGACCGCGAGGAACAATCCAGATTTCCTATAGGTCTCACTCGACAAAAATGACAACGCAGTACAAGTGCCTAGCACTGGGCTAAACAAGCATGAAAACACGGAGCCCCCTGCTCGCCTTGCACCCCATTTTTCAGTCTTTCCCTGACCCCTCTATCGCAGGCGTCAACACGCCTTTTCGGTAAAGGGCCAGCGGGAAATAACGTAGGCTTTGGGGACCGTACGATCTTTGTCACAGCATGGAAAGGACAGCAGGACTGTTTTCTAGTGAAACGTTATGGGCCCTGAGATTTGAAGATGTTACACATCTTCATCTTCTTTTGATTCTTTCCAACCGTTTAAAAACGAGGGGGGGGGGGCAGGAAAGAAAAACATCCTTAGCTTGTGAGCCACATAAAAACAGGCCGCTGTTTGCTGGGCCAGCCTCTGCCCGCTGCTGCCCTAGTCCACGTCTCACCTTGGATCAAACCTCTTTCACCCCTGAGACTCCTCGGGTGTCCACATTCCCTCCCACCCCGAGTCCTCTCGGCTGCACCATTCTTTCCTCCAAGCCAGAAGCTTAGGGACTCAGGCCTACCCAGCAGGCTTGTTGTCCTTGCCGGGGTGACTGGTGACCGTGGGACTCTGGCCCTATCCTGTCTGGGGGCCCAGTTGCTGGAATGAAGACTCGCTCGTGTTCACTCTGCAGAGGCACTAAGATAAATTCTCTCTCCATCCACCTTCTCCGCAGCTACCTGCCCCCGGCCCCCTCCCCGAAGGAAAAAAAAAAACAGACAAACCCAAAACAACAACAAGAAAAGCCATTATTTTATCCCGGGCGGAAACCAGGGCTGCCCGCTTCCTAGGAGCGCTCGGTCGGTGCACCCCAATTAAACGACAGGAAGGATACGGAAGACCAAACCTTTTAAATGCCGCGATGTTGTCATCTCGTGTGAGGCCTTCGTCAGCTCCGCCTTCAATATACTCCCAAGTCGCCTTACTCAGAAGCTCCCGGGCATGGGCCTCGAAGTCCGTCACGCACACCTTGGGCATTTCTGGACCTGCCGAGGGAGGTAGGAGAGGGTAAGAACGGAACCCAGTAAGAATACTTCCGAGGTCGAGGAGAGGGCGGAGGAGCAGACAGCACGGAGCTGCTTGGGCTCGTCGCTAGCCGGCCGCCGTGTGCCATGTTCCGTGTCCCGGTGGAGGTGCTGCCCGAGGTGCTGACCCCCCGGCCAGGGAGCAGGGGGTCGCAGGTCACTCCCCCCACTCCCCGGCTCCACCCCGACTCCTGACCATCTGCTCCTCTAAAAGAGCCCTCACGGCTGCCCCTCGTCTCCTCGGAGACGATTATGAAACTTCTCCTCTCTGCCTCTCGGACGCCAGGTTCAGTCCCCACCTCGTCCGTCTCCCTCCGGCTGCCGGGGATTTCTCTAAGACGCAAGGCCCGCCACCCGCTCGTCTCCCGAGTGCCCACACCACGCGTCCGCACCTCTCTAGGACCTGGCTCCTTTCCCACCAGCGTCGTGCCTCGGTGGCTTCTCCTGGTCACCGGAGTCACCACGAGCATTTCCTGAACACGCTGGCGGGCTAGGTCGTAGCCCTGTGCCTTTTGGGGAGGAGGTCGGTCAGGGTGGGGAAACTGAGGCTGGACTGTCCCTAACCTCTGGGAGGGCCCAGGGTCCTCTGATGTCGGAACTGCTGGGCGCTGTGGTTGATACGGGGGGGAAAGCTGATTTTTTTTCCCCCCAACTCCTTGGCCGGGCGATTGAACATGTCAGTTTGGAGACAGAGAAAACGACGGCTTAGCTCCACCCATTGCTATTCTCAGGCGGAACCCCGTAAACCCAGAGCCTGGTCCTTCTGCTGTACCCGCCCCCTGGAGAGAGAGGAAAGGAAGGGACGGTCTGGGCGCAGGGCCTTCCAGCGGGGGCCAGGGCAGTGTGGACAGAGGCCGCAGGGACCCTGCAGGCAGCCACACGTGTCCCCGTGGGCACGGCGGGGTCCTGCTCAACGCTCTGTGGGAAAGGTGAGGAAGTGGTGGCTCTGGGCCTCTCCCCAGCAGTTGGCGAGGGGGTGAGAACGAGCCAAAGGCTGCGAGTAGGAACTGGCCGACTTCGCCATCACCGGCTGAGGGATGGGGAGAAGCCCCGGATACCAGGGCTGGGTACCAACGCCAACGGAGCAGCCGCTCTCAGGGCCAAGGGGGTGAGGGGGGCAGTCAGGTGGAACACGGGGTGCTGGGACTCCTGGTGGGGGGTGAGATGGGGCAGAACTGGCCTGAGGGCGACCAGGGCCACGCCAGAGTCCAGTGAAGCCAAACAGAATGCCCGCCTCAGGTGTCAGCAGAAGGGGGCCACATGACGGAAAACAGGGCCCCTGGGGAGCTGCAGAGGGTCCCGAACGAGGCTAAGACGAGGAATTTGGGGGCACAGCCACAGAGCTTCTCACAGACACAGCACCTTGTCCGTGGGTGGGCAGGAGCACCCCAGGGGCTCAGGTGAGTCTGACCAAGTTCAATCACCGTGTCTAACTTGTCTCCTCCCTTCCAGACCCTTCAAGGGCTCGGTAATTTTTAGCCAAAGGAATTCATCATCGACTGTGTCTAACTGGATCAGCATCCTTTATTTCAGCCCACGTGTGCACAGAAGCGTTCACACAGCAAGCCCCAGCATGCCGCCCTGCAGAAGGCCTGCTTGCGAGGCTGGGCCTTGGCTGGAGTCCGGGAAGGCGGATTTCCGGAGGCTTCCCACCGTCCCCTGTGGCTCGCCGCGTCTCCACTGTCTGTGCAAACAACGTGGTTTCTGCGGGACAAATGCTCTCCTCCCTCTGAGGCCTACAAAGTTAGTATGCGTTAGGCAGAGAGTGTCTACACGCCCAGCCCCCAACGACAAACCCTGGCCACGGAACCTCTGAAGTGACCTTCCCTGGCAGAAAACACGTCACACGTGTTGTCACCACTCACGTGTATCCTGCGTAATTCCACCGAGAAAGGACTTCTGGGAAATTCTACCCCGCGTCTCTGCCTCCTGAGCCTGGGCTGTCTGTCTGCTCATTTTGCTGCACATGCCTTCACTGCAATCAATCACAGCCTCAACCATCTGCTGTGGGCTGTCGAGTCTTCGCGGAACCGGGGACCCCCAACAGCTGAACCGGGGACCCCCAACACGTTACATATCTTGGGCATTAGGACGGCATGTGACACCTAGTTGCTGTTCATAAATATTCATTACTTGAATGTAACACCGCCCTGTCTGTCTGTCATCTCTCCACCTTGTTGGAGAAGAATTCTCCACCGGGTTTCAACTCTCGACATCTCAGCAAATCCCCACATCCTAAACCTCACCCACACACAGGGACACACTCTTGTGCAGACTCCTGGCCCAGAAACTCGACGACGGTTGCGTCTAACCCCAGAAAAAACAGTCCAGGCTCCCTCAGAATTACTCGCCCGGAAGAGTGTGTGAGTTACTGCACCCCAAAGCCTCCTGGGAATGGGGAAATAACCCAACATCTCATCCGAAACATCGCTTTGTCGCATTTCTACCTCCCGTCTCCTTCCTACCTCCCGGTGAAGCAGAGTGGAGAGGTATTGCTCTCTTCACTCTGCATTTGGAGAGAATGACGTCGTAAATCATTACAGAGGAAAGCCCCAAGTCACGTCCTCTGGTAGCCTCTAAAGACAGACGGTCTCGATTTTCGATGTCACGACACAGAGCCCAATAGTTGGTTCGCATTAATTACTTGTCAGATTGAATTTAAAAGATTTGTTTTCAGCATGAAACTATAACTGCGATGCCTTTCTTTCTTTTTGTAGCAGTATGTAAAGCTTAGAAGAGTACTGAGCCCATTATTTTTACGAGAGGTCCAGTACAAGGCTTACAGTTGAAGGACAACCTGGTCGTTCAAAGCTTTCCCTAAGTTTGGGAGGGAGACTTAGCAATGCACGTTTTTACGTATTTCCCTTTGATCCGTATCGGACTCCAAGTTTCAAGATGTTAAAGGGAGGATCCAAGCTGCCCAGTGGTTTGCTGGTATTCCCCTTGCATTCTGATCTCCATTCTGGGCTTTTGTCTTTTTTCCCTCCTTGACTCCAGCTGGCTAAGAGCAGGAGAAAAAGATAAAGGTTTCTCGTGAGCTAGGAATTTTAGCCCATGTTAGCTCGTTTAATCTGTCCAGGCTTTCTGTCTCATGGTAAACACAGTGAGGTTCAACCAGCGATAAGAGGGCTAAAATGCAACGAGCAAGGACTCTCGGTGGTATCTGTTGTTTAATGATCTGATGTTCAAACAGGTTTTCCTGACGGAGGCAAGGGGCAAGGACACGGTGGTATCTGTGTTGAATGATCTGATGTTCAAACAGATTTTCCTGAAGGAGGCAAGGGGCAAGGACACGGTGGTATCTGTGTTTCATGATCTGACGTTCAAACAGGTTTTCCTGACGGAGGCAAGGGGCAAGGACCCGGTGGTATCTGTGTTTCATGATCTGACGTTCAAACAGGTTTTTCCTGATGGAGGGAAGGGGCAAGGACCCGGTGGTATCTGTGTTGAATGATCTGATGTTCAAACAGGTTTTCCTGACGGAGGCAAGGGACAAGGACGCGGTGGTATCTGCGTTGAATGATCTGACCTTCAAACGGTTTTTCCTGACGGAGGCAAGGGGCAAGGTCGCGAGCGGGGCTGGAGGGAGCTTCAAGGCCCTCTGAGCCTTCTGCAATGCCTCCATCTGACTCAGAGCAGTCAGGCCAGATAAGACTGTTCTCCTTTGAAGATTTCATCTGGCTCCTATGATTCATGTTGGTGGCACTTGAGGAATTCTGGGTATTTTCAGTCACCTGAGAATCGACTCATTATTTTAACAACATTGTTTCTACGGAAAAAAACATGTTTTGGGTTCTGAATGAATGACTTCCAAGTGGAGTTTTGGAGCACAGCCACGTCGTGCATTGGGGTGTTGGAGACCGTTTAGGGCGTGTGGCGTGGGGGTGGGGTGCTCACATGGTGCTTTGAAAGGCCGGGGCTTTTCCTATTCTACTGAACAGTGGAATAATCTGATTACATAAAGACCCCCAAGGACGAGAGAACGGCTTCTCAATAATAACGATAAAATTGCAACCATTTATCTATCAAGTGCTCCATGAGGTATCGCACACTGTGTGAACTGTTTCATGTGCATGAAAGTGTCAACCCTTTCCTAATCCCCGGACACAAATCCTATGATCCACACACACTTCACAGATGAGAAACCCGAAGTTCGAGGAGATTAAAATGCCTTGCCCACCTTTGCACGCCTAGCGACCTGCTCTGACCCTCACCTGCCCTGGCTCTTAGCATCACAAAAAGAGGCAACGGTGTGTAGCCAGGTGTCGTTTACAGAACGAGAGCTGGCATTGAAAATGCCACAGGCACGTGCGGCTGCATCCCCTTCCCTTGACAAAATCATAATTCACTTGGAAGGTTGAAAAGTTTCATTGTGTAGCCAGTAGCCGGTCAGAAACATGGACGCCACATCTTTCAAGAGGCCTTCACAGTCCACAGAGCACTCGTCCACATCTTAGTCCATCGATGAAAACAACAACCCGGTGAGATGAAGGCGATCAGAGAGCAAAGGTACAAGAGACCCATTTCATAGATGGAAACATTAAAACTCAGAGCATCCGAGTGAACTATCCAAGCTCATGTGATAACGGCAAAGCCCGACCAGCGATCCTTCTGACGTGCCTCGGATACGCGGGAGCCAGCACGGAGTGATGGCGGAAGCTTAGGGGACGTTGGGGTCTCCATTCCGCAGGGCAGGAAGCGCCACAGAAAGGGAGCTTGGACGCTTCCCACAAAATCTGGGCCACCGCTGTCTCTAACAGCGGCAGTCACGGGGGGCAGCAGGCAGGAGATGGGGAAAGGCAGCCGCGGAAGGAGCCCTGTCTCTCTTCGCCTTCTTCCCAGCGCCTCCCACGATGGCGGCCACTCCAGATCCGTTCTGGAGGCCCACGAGGCGCTCACAGCCGAGGGAGCCCACAGAGTCAAGGGCATCTCCTCTCTTAAGCTGTGCACGTCGGCAGACACGGGCTCAAACTGCCGCTCGGCCACTTGCGCACCACGGTTCAAAGAAAAAGGGACCTGTGCGAGAACATTGGCGCCGAGTCCGCAGGTCCAGCCCGTACAGCGTGTCTGGAGTGGTGCCTTGCTCACAGGAGATCATCAATCCGTGGGAAACCCACCGCATCCTTCCTCTTGCCGATGGAATGTGCGTTCATGCTCACCTGAGGCTCTGGAGGCTCGAAGCCGCTTCAAGATTCGAGTCATTCTGGCCCAGTATAATTTTAACCCTGTGTCAGATTTAGTCATGTGCTTATCCAACGAGGTTTACGGAGCATGTGCTCTGAGCCAGCACCCCGTGCTCCCTGATATTCCCCCGTTGTTAAAGGATAGGCAGGATTTTATGATCAGCTCTGGCCGATAGGCCAAGAGTGGAAGGGACACACGTTAACCCTGGGCCAAGAATCTTAGAGCTGATATGTGGCCCTCTGTCCTCCTTTTCTTCTGCTGTGGCAACCTGGAGGCACAGGTGAGGCCAGCCTGGGTCCCTGGATACTGGGCGGCTTCCAGCTGATTTTGCATAAGCAAGAAATAAAGATTAACCGCCTAAGATTTTGGGGCTTCTTCTTTACTATGGTACAGCCAAACCTACCCAGACTACTATATCTAGGCATTGAATTAAAAAAAAAAAAAAAAGCAGCATATTATGTCAATCTCTGCTCTCAAGCTGTTCACGGCCAAAGGGGAAGAAAGACAGATTTCAACAGCGTGTCCTCTGCCAGTTGCTGTGATGCAGAGCATAACCAGAATCCCTTTCTGGGGTGACTTAGGCGGGAATTTGTCCATCGTCTCATGGTCTCTTAGCTGGAGTCCCACCGATTACGTGCTGTGCCACAGTCAGACGAGCTCCGATCGGCAGCTCTCGATAAAGTGTGGACTGACCCTTCGCTGACAGAGATCGCGCGAGAACCAGGGGACCCTGTACAGGCCGCACGGCCCCGCGGGAGGGAGGAAGGATGTGGGGAGTCAGATTCCCGCCAGGAGGTAGGAGATCCCGAACGGCCATTTTTTTTACTTTGTTCCTATCTCCAGATGCTCTGTTTTATTATATTCGTCCGTTTGTCTGTCTTTACCGTGTGGATGGAAAAAGGGGTCCGATGGAAAGTGACCTCACGGGGTGATCCGATCGTGAATGCCTGCGTGGGCGGGTCCTGGTGTGTGTGGGGGGCACATCCTGGGCACACGACCTCTCTCTAGGGCAAGGCCCGTCCCCGGCCTAAGCCAGCCCTGCTCATCGTTTTGGGCAGCTAGGTCCACACGCCTTTGAAAACGCCTCTTTTCGGAAGAAACCCTGCTCCCGAGAGCACACGGCGTCACCTCTCCCGGGACCCCCCCGCTCCCAGCTCGCTCTCTCCCACCTTCCCGTGGCCTCCCTTGTGTCCCCTGCTTAATCCCAAGTGCCTAATCGAGGCTGCAAACTGCCATCCTAGGGAGCGTTTGTCGCAGTCTCCTGAGATCTGGCTTCCGGCCACATCCTCTGTTTGGCTCAAACACATTTTTATAAAAATCCCCTATAGGTTTGGACAATACCGACTCTTTGCGGACAATACCCACGTCCCCGTGACGTGCTCACAGTTCTCGGGTGGTCCTCCCCAGGTATCCTTCACCTGCTCGCAGCCTCAGAACTCCATGCGCTGGAGGGGACTGTTGCCTCGTCCGAAACGAGCTTCCTCCCTACAGAAACGGCCCCCGTCCAACCGTTTGTGAAACATTAACCTCTTTGCCTCTTGGAAGCAGCGGCCACGCCACTGGTCTCCTCTGCCTGCGACCAGGGGACAGTGCGGTCAAGGTCCAAACACATCCCGAGGGCAAGGGCTGAACCTTCTAGATCGCCCAGCGCCCTTTACGAGTGAACAGGTTTTGCTTCACGCTTCCTGCTAAGGGTCGCCATTCCAGCGGTAGGCTCTCGGACTTAGCCAGCTAGAGAGAAGAACCTTCTCTGTCTGCAGCATCCTTACCTACATGAGGCCTTCCTCTGCTGGCCCCTCAGTGTCTCACTCCCTGTCCACAGGACCGGTTCTCGCCAAGCCTCTCACCCTGTAAACTCACAGCTATAGCACCTACGACGCCTCGTGCAGCCTCCGGCCCGTGTCCTCACCCACCTGCCACTTCATCTCCTCCTCCCGGGCAAAGCCCACAGGAGACACCCAGAGACAAACCTGGTGTGGGCTGCGTTCAGTCCTCGCGAACAGTGGTGTCTAGAGGCTGCCACCCGCGGCCCGGCTCGCTGCTGAGTGTGGCAGGAAAGAGTCAGTGCCCACGGCCCCACGGGTACGGAAAAGGTTCAAGGCTAACAGTTAATATTTTAATGGGAACGAGATTCGGCTTAGGAAGTAAATAAGCAACCAGGGCAGAGCAGATTTAACCTCGCAATGGACTTCTGGGGCTTTTGCAACGTTGTTACCTCAAATTTAAGAGAAGTTCATTCCAAAATTAAACTTCAAAATACGATAGTGGCTTCATTTCCCAACTCATCCGAGAGGGTTAGGGGAAGGGAGTGGGAGGATTCGGGTGGAGAGTGACAAAGCCCTCGTGCTGTTCAAGGGACGCCTGTCTGGGGAGGTGAGGAAGGGACAGGCGGAGAGCGGCCACCACCTGGGAGCTAGTGGGTCCAGAGCAGAGGGGACCCAGATGGGGCGTATTGCGTAGACGGCTCTGACAGAGATTCACATGAGAGGCAGGGAGAACCCTGAATAGTTTTGAGCGGAGAAATGATTTAGTAACGTAGGCAGAAGGTGGGGAAAAGCGGAAGACTACTTGTGAGGAAAAAGAACTCTCCGAGACAGGCCCGTGGGGTTCACTGAAGGTCACCAAGTAATGTCAAGCATGTCCGGGTCCCTCCCTTGGCTCTCCTGTCCCCACACCCCTTTCCTATTGCCCTCTCACACTCGAGTGCTTACGTTGTGCCAGACACGTGCACGCACCGTGTCCCCCGATCCTCAGAGCAGCCCTAGGGGTGGACATTAGTTTCCCCATGTTTTTCAGACCAGAAAATGAAGTTAATATAACGTGTCCAAGCCTCTTCTCCGTAATGAGCAGAGCTGGGGTTCGCACCTGGCCTGTCGCCACCGTTCAGAACGCTAACCCGTCCCACGGCCCGTGGCGGTGGGATTCGCGCCGTTCAGAACGGCCCTGGCTCTCCTGCTGGCCTGCGCCGCGCAGGGCTCCTTGGCTCCCGAGCGTCACTGCGGCCTGCTGCTCTGCCACCAGGTGGAAGTGTTACTACAGAAACGCTTCCGAATGGACCATAATCTGAGATGTGGTACCACTTTCCGATGACAGTTTTCCCTCTTCTGTACTCAGCCTCTAGGGCCAGCTCCGCCTGTCACCTGGCCGGTCGCTGGCCCCTTATCCAGGCTTTCCGATCTCAGACCTCATCCCTCCCTCCCGGGAGACGTCACCGTGTGGTCTGAGGAACACACACGCTCACTCCCTCCCTCCCTCACGGTCCTCCATTTCTCCGTGCCTCAGTTTCCCTGTGATAATCTCTCGCACTTTAATGAGAAGTGAGTGAGTTATACTTATAAGAGCCCTAGAGATTCTCGCATTCAATTCTGCAGTTTGAACTAATTACCATCCTGGGCACCTTTTGAGTCTCATCCGGGCCCTGAGCTAGGGGGACACACTTCAGCGTCAGCCTTCCCTGCGGTAGCCTCAGTGACGTCATCTCACTGGAAGCCCCTGGGCCATGGGCGGAGTGACCTGAGGTGGGGTCTTGCACCCCCAGATGCAGCACCTCCGCCCGGACACCGGGCTCGACCGGGCGGCCCCGGTGGGCTCGGCGAGTGTGGCAGGAGGAAGTTGTGAAGAGACGACAGTTTTATTCCGGTGGCTGAACGGGGTGCCTGCTGAATCTGAGTGGGAAGAGATGATGGCCCAGCCTCTCGGGAGGAACGGAGGGGACTCTGGGACTCCGGACCCTCCGTGCAGCCGGCCACCTGCCGTGTCAGAGCCGACCCCTGAAGTCAGACGAGCCTTGGACTTTGGGGTGTGCACACGAGCTCACCAGGTGAAGGACCTGTCTGATCCTTCGGAGCCGGGCTCAGGTTAATATTAACCGTGGGCTGCTATTGAGCCAAACCAGTTGCGAATGGGGCTAAGGCAAACCGAGGGGCAGTCTGCATCTTCCTGCGGCCACTGGGCCCCCCACAGGCTGGGGGTGCGCGGCCGTGGGGACGCCGTGGAGACGCCGTGGGTGCGGACAGCGGCTGCCGGCGAGGGTAGGGAGACGGCCCGAGGAATACATCGCCCTGTTTCTCTCCGATTCCATCGTCGTAGCTCAGGGCTGCCTGCGCTAGAACCTGAACTCACTGCACTCGGTCGATGGTTCAGGTATGGATAGCTTCTTTCGCTCAATAAAACGCTTTTGAGATTCACCCATGCCGTTGCTTCTGTGAGAAGTTCGTTCTTGTTTTAATGCTTGGTATCGTCCTGTCGTGTTAACGTAACACGAACTTGTCTACCCACTCACCTGCTGGGGGGTGCCTGCGCCGTTCCCGGTGTGGAGGGTGACTGTGGACAGAGCTGCGACGGAGGGTCCTCGACGATCCTCTCTGCGAACAGGTTTTCGTCTCCCTCGGACGGGTGCCCAGGAGTAAGAGCACCGGGTCACGGAGCGGGTGCAGGTGTGTTTTTAACTCTGCGAGAAAAAGTCCTCCAGAGCTGCTGTGCCGTGCTGACCGCCCGCCCCTGGAATGTGAACACTTCAGTCACCTCGCTGCACGCGCTTCGCCCTCCTAGTTCACGGCTGCCACTTAGAACAGCTCAGAGAACCCTCGTACACACACACACGCACACGCACATGCACACATGCACACATGCACACATGCGCACGCACACACGCACACACGTACACGCACACGCACACACACACGCGCGTGACACACTGGTTCTCACAAACGGATTTCAGGGGGTTCTGTTCCCGCTGGAGTACCCTTGATAGAAAAAGTGTTTCCCACTCCCTGGGACCTTAGGCCCGGCACGCAGCATTAGGAAGAAAGCTCGAGGGACAATGGGGTGATACAGCTCAACCACCACCACACAGGATCAGACTCTACGAGCAATCGGATGACGGGCGTTCGAGCAGATCCTCCTCGTAGCCGGGAGTGGCTTTGCAACAGTGACAAGGTCACTGTCTCATCCTTGAATAATCGGAGAATTTATTTGCAGTCTGTTAGCTAAGTGTTCCCACACGGAGCGCAGATATTAGCTAAATCCCCTAGGTGGCATTTACATTTCTGGTCTCCATTACGGACCAGCTGACAGATGACCGTGCTCGTATCCTGCCAGCGGACTTTAATTTCATTTGCTTACGATTGCGGCTGATTTCTGATGAGACCCCTCAAACAAGGTACGATGTACATGTCACAAGACAGGATGTAACTGCTGTAGGGGTCGTGGACCTTGCCGTCCGCGTTAGGGACACCGCGGGCCAGCTGCTTGGCCTTCAGCAAGTCACGGCAATTCTCCTGGCTTCAGGTCACTCAGAACCGGAGTGGGAACAATGAATCCGTTTTCTACCACCTACGAAGTGGGGGTGAGATGCAAGTGAGATACAGTCGCATTGAACCCGGCTCTGCCACATCTTACTGAGAGCTCTACTGTTTTACCTATTTAACTTTCCACATCTGGGTTTTCGTCCCTGTCAAGCAAAGATAATAAACGAATAAATACCTTTCAGGGTTGGTAGAAGAATTAGGTAACGTGGTGAACAATATATATATATATATTGCATTGTGTGTTGCATATATATATATATGACACTGTCGAACTGTACACTTGAAACTTTTTGGATTTTGTTAAGCAATGTCACGCACCTTAAAAAAATCAATTAATTAAGAAAAAAAAAGAATTAGGAGACGCACACAAGGCACCCGTCACAGTGGGTGCCCCGTGAATGAGCGCCTCAGGGGATTTGAGTTCTTCTAGGCCCTGCCCCCGACCACATGGCAGCTCCCTCCATCAAGCGGCAGACCCCCTGCTGGCCACCAGCCTCCGCAGCACCAGGTGCTGCGTCCTGCCCATAAGGCTCACACGGCGACAGCTCCAGTGCCTGGGCTGCGATCTCTGGCCTCCCCGGGGGTGGCGGGTCCCCCCCGTCTTATGGAGCTGCCTCTCTCTTCAGTACTAAACAGCAGACAACCTGGCTCTAGCTCCCGCCTCACGCACAGAGGGCCCTTCCCGTCCCCCTGCTTGTCCCCACGGGGTCTCAGAGGGAACCCGCGCCTCCTTCAGACACCTGCCGAGTTCTGCGGCCTCCTCCCTCTCCTGGTGTCTGCCTCCTGAAGCTGTCCCCCTCTTTCCGCTCATCATTGACCGAAAGACGCTGAGCATCTCATTTCCTCTTCCACTCGGGTGGTTTCCTCTGACCTGTCACGTAACAAAAAAATCAGGTTGCGTTATTATTATTATGTGAACCCAGGTTTTATTCTAGTGTCCGCCTGTGTTCACCTCTTTCATTTTCCTGTGCGTCTCGTATGGAGTGGCTTCTGATAGTCTTCTCTCCGCGTTCAATCACTTCACATAGGTGTCAGTGTGTGACACAATGATGTCACGGGGTCATCACATATCGAAACACATTTTTAAGAATCGTATGCTGCTATGTTTTCCCCTTTATATTCAGTTAGGATATGATATTGATTTTTATAATAACGTGCACAGGTAGATTGTACTCTCTATGAATTTTATTTTAGGAGGGTAAAGGGTACAAAAGCTAAACAGATATTATGAAAAGAGGGCGCGGGGTGTGACATGCTGAGAACCAGGGACGCGGGGACCACTTCTTTCTATTCCCACACTTCCCATCAGAGCCAGGGTGTCTAATGCAAACCCTGCGCGGTACACAGGGCGGTCTGGTTGGGACCCCCATCTGTGAGCGAGTAGCATGTGCACGCCAGCCGCTTCCCTGTCCGTCCACTAGATGGCAGCAGCATCCCAGGAGACTGGAAGCCGGGGCTCGCCTAGCTGGGAGTTTTCAGAAACAGCACAAGGAGAGCTGCTTCGGTTCCCAGCACACACAGCCCTCCCGAAGGTCAAGGCTGCTGACGGCATCCTGATTGCTCGGTTCCAGCACAACGGCGCCGAGTTAGGCGCCCTGAACGCGTCACGGGTTCACGGCCCAGGAAACCGGGGCCCATGGCGCATAGGACACTTACTCAAGGTCACGCAGCTGGAGGGGAGAGGGGCCGTGTTACCCCGAGACCTGAGCACTCTGCGTCCGGTGTTCAGATTCGGTGGAATTAGACACGTTCTGAACATTCTCACACTCCCGTGTACAGTGACCCGGTAGAGAAATGACTGGGACACGATAAAGTGAGATTGAGATTTTTATAGACGTTGCTTTCTATAGTCCCCTCGAATACCTTAACTTTTAATGCTAACCAGCTTTTCCCCACCAGGCTTCACACATTCGCAGAGGTGGTTTCCAGCTGTCAGTCCCTGAGTTATATAAGCTCTGCACCTTCTATGCCCCGTTCCCCGGGACGCCTGCTTATCAAACGAGGATGACGAAAATTAAATAATTCTATAACAACCTTCGACAGCCCCATGATTGGAAAGGTGTAGCTGTGGCCCTCAGTAACCAGAGCAGAACTGCAATCGTGACAGGGCTCTTCATGCGACAGGCGGACACTGGGCGCCTTCTGTGCCACGCCCGGCTGCAGGCCTTGTCCACACCCGTGTCACCCCAGTGCTCCGTGCCCCCTGGCACTGTCACGCTCACTCACTCGATGTTTAGGAGTCTTCTGGGTCTACCCCACCTGGCTGGCGCGCTGCCCCGCACACACGAGGCCGGCTCCCGTGGCATCACTCGCCGGCTGCTCAGCCGCCCCTCACAGCCGTCACCTCCCCGGAAGCTGGACACACTCGACCCTCGAACACCCCAGAGAGTGCAGGGCCTCTCCTTCATCAGGGGGTGCACATGGGTGCATCTCTCCGGCACGCAGGACCCTTCCCGGACTGTGGCAAAGCCTCTGGGAAACCAAACTTAGGACAAACTCCGCAGAGCCTGTTCGAACTCCTGGAAACCACATGACCTGTTTGTTATACACGCTGAGTCGCTAACGGAAATAAAAGTTGGGTATTGGTACTCTGGCAAATCGATCAAGGAACAAATCAACGAATTTACAGCACTGACTTTTGGCTGGTTTGTTTTCCGTCCATTGTTTTTTGGGAATTTCCTCTCTGCAAGCTGGTTTTGCTTTCCCGTTCCTAACCTCCCCCGGCGTCTCCATCCGTTTACAAATCTCCCTGCTGCTACTCAGCCTATCCAGCCCCTGCCCTCTGTGTAGGCTGTGTCTGGGAAAGACCGGTCCCTCCCACCCCCCAGGAAAGCTGCTCTGAGCCTCAGGAGGAAGCATTTTGTTGCAGGGCTGGCTGCCCGGGACACCGACAGTGGCGGTGTGACCACAGCCTGGCCGTCCGGTTTGACAGCAGACAGTGTGACACCGCCAACTCTGTTCTTCCTTCTCAGGATTGCTGTGGCTTTCTCTTTTACTTCTGTCTCTTGCCCGATGGCTGTTGTTCCATATACATTTCAGGATCGTGAAAAACGCCATCGGTATGTTGACAGGGGTTGCACTGAATCTACTGACTGCTTTGGGTAGCGTGGACAGTTTCACGGTGTAAATTCTTCCCATCCATGAGCAGTTTCCGCTTCCATTTATTTGTATCGTCTTCAGTTTCTTCCTTCAATGTCTAATAATTTTCCGAGTATAGGTCTTTTACTTCCTTAGTTAAATTTCTTTCTAGGTTTTTTTTTTTTTTGATGCAACTGTAAATAGAATTATTTTCTTAATTTCTCTTTCTGATAGTTTTATTAATGTACATAAATGCAACTGATTTCTAAATGTTAATTTTGTACCCTGCAACTTTACTGAATTCAGGTACCAGTTCTAAGAGTTTTTTGGTGGACTCTTTAGGGTTCTCTCTCTATAGTATTGTATCATCTGCAAATAAGAAGGTTTCACTTGCTTCTTTCCGATGCGAATGGCTTCTATTTCTTTTTCTTGTCTGACTGCTGTGGCTGGGACTTCCCCCCAGTCCATATTTTTTTATCGTTGCATCTCTAGTCCCTGACCCGTTGCCTGGCACACAGAGGTCTCGTGGCTCTTGCTCCCGCCCTGTCCTAAATGTTTTCTTCCCCGTCCTCATCGGAGCCTGTGTAACCTGGGTTCTCCCCGCACAGCTCTGTTCCCGGGGCCGAGGAAATCATTCGAGCCAACTCGAAACTCAGTGCACATTGCTACCACGTCATTTGATCAGACATCATAGGCTGCACACACCGAATTCATCCCCGCTCCTCCTCTCCAGCTGCTTCCTTGTTCGCAGAGCCCCGATTTTTTTCGGGTGTCCCCTGTCCTCCACGCAGCAATGTGTTCAGGAGAGCTGATCCCGTGCCCAGCTTGGGGGTGAAAGCCACGGAGTCTCATCGTGAGAAGCCCGTCCCCCACGCCAGGGCTTCGTGCCGGGGACGGCGTGTCGCCCAGCTCCGGCCAGCGAGCTGCCACTGGAGACCATCACGTCTGTGACTAACGTCATGCCTGGGACCGTGAGGAGGGCCGGCCCAGGTCGCGAGGCAACGTCCTGATGTCAGCAGAAGGAAAAGGCAGACCCCGGACCCCCGACCCCCGGGCTCTTGTGGAAGTCAGTCCTGGAAGCGTGTTAACTGGGGGCTTCTTGTGGTGGGAGAGAACGAGCTGTCCCTTAGTCCAAATCTGTTCGAGTCGGGTTTTCTGTTGCACTCTGGCTGCGGGCCACCGGCCTGATGCAGAAAGGTGGCAGGTGTGGCTGTAGGAGATGGAGAGACTCCCAGTGGGCGTCAGAGCCACCGGGGGATGGACGTAGGAGCCCAGGGAGGGGTGTGAGCGAAGGCGCCGGCCGGGCAGAGCGGGAGCAGACGGGGCCGTGTCGCTGTGACTCAGCCCCAGCACGGTCTTCCTTCCCAAAGCGACAGAGCTTTGCGTGCTCTTCCGACGAGCTGAGGGACGGGGCGACGACGTGGGCCCTCGCGCTGGTGTGCTGGGCGGCGGCCGCTGGTGGGGCGGGTGCAGAAGGGCGGGGGGACATTGCCAGCCAGGCCTCGCTCGGCAGACCCCGCTCCACGTGCAAAGCCCTCCCCGACCCCAAACCGAGGCCTCCTCTTCCCGGTTTGCAGGAGGCGTGGGTGGGACGCTGGCCTCGGAGCCCAGACCTGCGTCCGACGCTGGGCTCTGCTGCCCGGGGCCGCGAGGCATGAGGGGTGCTGTCCCGCAGCTCCCCAGCGGCCTGGCCTGGCCTCGCCCGGCGCCCCTGACGGCGGCACCCGGCGCCATCGCTGCGGCTTTAACTCATCTCAGGCGGTGGCAGCTGCAGTCCGGGAAGTGGGACAGGAGGCCGGAGACAGCAGGGGACCCTGCACGACCATCCCTGAGTGCCGAGAGCAGAGAAAATCCAAGCTTCGAGCAGCCTCCCGGTTCCTCTGGCCTGCGTTGCTGCAGTGACTGGAGCCGAGGGGAGCCAGCACGGCCGGCGCCGGAGGAAGGAGCCCCACAGAACCAAGACGCACGCATGGAGTGACCGGCCAGGGGGACAGCTCTGGCTCTGGAGCCTGCCTAGCTGCGCTTGACTTCTGCCTCCCCCTCTCCCTGGCCGCACCGTCTGAGGCCCTCTGTGCGACAGTCGTTCATCTGCACAGCGGCTCCACGAACGGCAGTCCCCCTGATGGGGTACAAGGATGAAACAGCCGGGAAAATGTGGCTGCGAGGTTACCAGGGTGGCTGGCACTGCATTAGGGAGGGATCGTCCTTAGCTATAGTTCTAGAACACCGACTGGAGATCTATCTACAGGACCGGAGAGAGGCATGATTCTGCAGCATCTAAATGCTCAGGTGAGCGAGGACTTGAACCCTTTAAAACATGGAAGGTCTTCCTTAACTCTGTCTACAAAGACCTCTTCCCAACAGTCACTGCCCTCATCCTACAATCACTGTCTTCTCCTTCGCTGGGGCTTTTGCTTCCACTGGGCTGTACGCCCCGCCCACTCCTCGTCCAGTGACGGAGCCAGAGAAGCCGTTTAGAATCGCGATGACACGTGAAAAAAAGAGTCAGTGAACGCGGGGAGAGTGAGATCGACAGCACCCGGGGGTGTGCTCCATCTCCCCCCCTCACCCCTCTCTGCTTCTCCTTCTTCTGATCCACATCTGTCCTGTCTAGGTGGACTCCCTATCTGCGTCTCCGTGAGCTCGCCTCTGGATTTCTACACCCTCACCCCTGCCTGGGGCAGAACAGGGCCTGTCCGATGAACAAACAGATGAAGAGCTTTCTTTAAGAATCCATCCTCGCGTATGGAATCCAACCTGAATTGTTTTACTGTGGCGGAAATGACCAAAGAGGCTTGGGGAAGATGACTGAACCCCATCGATCTTCCTTTCAGAAGGCATGAAGGTGGAGAGGAAACGAGATTTGAGAAGGAGGACACATGGCTTTTCCTCCTGAGTCTAACTGCTTCTGCATTCGGGAAAATAACCCTAAAGTTCCCTGCCCTTATTTTTGTTTATCATTAAAAAAAAAAAAAAAAAAAAACAGAAAACAAAAAAAAACTGAGCTTCAGATGGGTTATGACCGAGTACACAGGGAATCAGAACTGGGATGCTTGGGGACAGAGTGAAAGATCTACTGTTTACCTTTTCTCTTTCTCTTAATTATGACAATCACAGTCAAATAATACCCATTGCTCTGTCTTCTTCCCAGTGAAGGCTTATGAGATTATCCTACTGGCTGCTTGCTGGAGCTCTGCAGAGAGAAACACTAGTTGTATAAACTGATACAACGCCCACGATTCCGTACAGAAACGGATTTCAAGACCACCACACCAGGACGGGCCCCAAAGCCGCGCAGCCCTGATGAACGAACGGGAACCACATTACAAGGTACTCCAGAGAGCAGGAGGGCCAAAGGAACCGATTGTTTTCCCGAAATACACCAGCAAGAATGCAGACCTTAATTAACGAAGCCCAAGGTTGATTTTTTTTTTCTTGCTGCCTGTTTCTCCGAGAGACAAAAATAATAAGAAATGAATGAGGTTAAAAGCAAATGAGAACCATACCGGGACAGCGAAGCATCGTCAAACTTATGGCTGAGCCGCTTGCAAAAGAGCCGAAGTTCTTTAATCATCGCCCTGGAGATGCAGCCAAAAAATGCAATTTGAAACACACACACGTACGCGCACACACACACACGCACACACACACGCACATGCACGCACATGCACGCATGCACACACACACGCATGCACACACACATTTCCACACCGTACCCTCCTCCTTTCTCACTGCAGATGAATCAAGATGGTGGAGACAGGATATGATGAGAACCATCCCTCCTCCCCACCTCCTTGAGAAAGGGCTTTGACAATCGGTACTCTCTGCTGCCCCGGTTTGGGGAATCCATCTATCAATTCTCATCCTTTAAACAGTCACTGTACATTGTGCACTGGCCACGAGGAGACCATAAGGAGCTGGGAAAGGGAATATATTGGGACTATGCTATGATGGCAACTTATTTAAGGTCCAAATTCTCCTAACAGATGATTTTTCTACAAGAAGATGAACCAGTTTGTGCCTAAAAGAAGACCGTTACTACATCTGATGGTGGGGATGGGATGGGAAATGCTGACTTGATCGGAATTAAGATAGACTATCATTAGCTAACAGATCGATGAGACATGGAGACGTGTTCCTTGTGCCAGGGTTGGCCAGGAGATTCCACATGGAGGCAGAACTGATGGCTAAATAGGGTGGTGAGATATCAGACCTGTTCAGTACACACTTCACCGCACCCCATGTCATAGCATGTCCATTTAAGGCTCAACAAATTACTCTTTTCTTTGTTGACACAGAGACAGAACACACATCTATCTGGCTTTTATGGAAGCAGGCGGGGTAAGACATGGGCTTTTTACTTAACCCTAATTTAGATGGATATTAAATAAAACTGGTGTATCGTAGGAACATTTTTACCCAACTCATGATGTTTCCATTTGTTTACGGGAGCTCATTTAGGGCAACTCCTGGCCTCATCTTCTCCATTACTCATACCTCCCAGGGGGAGATGAAGTATCTTAACTGACTGACACATCTGGGCATGCTCAGCTCAGCTCTTCCTCTTCCTCTTGCTCACAGAGAGGATGCATTCTATTCTGCTCTTCTAGGGGAGGGGTCTTTTTTCTCACTGGGGTCCAATGTTGGCTAACAGACTGACACATCCTCCAACTTAGCCTCTGCTGGAAACAAAGCATAGTTTGGTCTCCATTCACCAGTCCTTTATTAATTTGTACAGAATGTGGGCAGGAAAGAAGGCTATTATATACTGGGCTTCCTCAGATGCCCCCATGCACGTGGTTTACGTGTCAAGAAATCAGAATGAAGTGCTTGAAACTTGTAGTTCTAATCCTGGATCTGTCCGTCTTTTCTTAGATGGTTGAAATTGGGGAAATATATGACCTTCGATTGCTTTAGTGTTCTTGAATGTAAAGCTAGTTCATAAGATCATTGCCCTACAGTTATATGTGTAATAGGGTGTCCCCCCAAGCTTTGTGCTTCCATGAATGCAGTGCACTGTCCAGAGACCTCTTCCAGCCAGAGATTCTTTCAGGGCTCTTTAAAGCAGATCCTGAGGAATTTCTGTTACGTTTATAAGAGTTGGGCAGATCGGGTTATAATTTTCTGAGAGAATGGTATAACTGAACCTCCGGGTTTTCGAGCTTTTATAAAATCTCTTATCTTCTTGGGAAGGGAAGCTCTGGCAAGGGGTTATGGATAATTTGCAAATGGATCCCAGGGCCTTCTGGGAAAACAGGGCCTTAGCTCTCAATCCTGTGTCCCAAGGATCAAAGTTCAGGTGGTCCTCTGGGGAGTCCTCAGATGAAGTCCTCCGAGCTGTGTAGAGAGGAGGGCCGAAGGCGAAATAAGAGCATTTGATGCTGCGTGGAAGTGGTGTTGGCTTGGAGGTGGAGGGGGACGCCGATGAAGGGAAGACAGTGAAGAAAAGGATGCTGCTTGCTCGTAGCTTCTTTTATATATTTTTTTCTGTTTTATGCCTAGATAATTCGATCTAAAGCCAGGGAGTTTGGTGTCCTTGCTCCCCATTTTTGCAGTATGTGGGTCATAGGAAGCTACTGAAGGTACAAGTAAACGATGTATGGGAGGATATGTGTGTGGGGTATGTGTCTGTTACAACTGCATGTTACCCCATTCTCAGTTTGCTACTGCTGCGCCTCGTCGGTCTTTATTCCAGTAGGGAGCGTGCCATCCGGTCACCCTCAACAGGGGGAGCTCTGTTTGCTCTGAAAAGCCACCTGTGGATTCAGAAGAAGAGCACGGCCCTGACGGGAAGCTACCTGGGCGGAGTCTGGTCACGGCCGCTGCACTGCGAGGTCATCTCGAGCAGGGAACCCCTCGGAGCCAAGGTGGTCTCGTTTTACTACAAGGAACAAGGATCATAGCTGTACCTTTCTCTCAAAGTTGCTACACAAATTGTCAGGCAATATTTCTGAAAGTGGTGGAGTGTCCGTAAAGTCTCTTAAAATCGCAACTATAGTTTTCCCAAATCTTCTACCCAGCTAAACTATCTCACTGTCGACGATCGTGCGAATAAAGTGGCAAGAGAACAGTGACCTGTCCTCTCAGACACCTGATGAGATTATAAAGGGACCACAGACGCCAAAACGAAAGCTGGTGGCGAAGCCATAGCGCACGGGTCGTTAATTTACAAGGAGAACAGGCCTGTGGACTAACTCCTGGTGTTGAAAGCGATATTAAATAGATTTCCAATACCACAGGAGACGCCTAGAGAAACTTAGAGAAACTCAGCTGTGATTGGACACGTGACAAGATAACTTTATAGACCTGCATCTTCTCGGATTCCTGCCGTGAAGCCCTAACCTCAGATGTGAGGGCATGGGAGACGGGGCCCTCGGGAGCTACTCAGGTTAGGATGACATCTTCAGGGTGGGAATTAGGGCTCTGTGAGAAGACACATCAGCGGGGATGTGTTATCTCTCTCTCACTCCCTCTCTCTCAGCCACGTGAGGACACCATGATAGGCCAGCCGCCTAAAAGCCAGGACGAGAGACCTCATGGAGAACTGACCCAGCTGGGACCTTGATCTCAGAATCTCAGACTCTAGAACCGCGAGAAAATAAGCTGCTGCTGGCTCAGCCGCCCGGTCTGCGGGATTTTGTGACAGCTGAACTGACTCTGCCCTTCGAAGTGCTCTCTTTCTCCGTGGCTGGGTCCGTCCCACCCGTCCGAGGCGACGTTGGTCTCCAGAGCTCTCTGTCTCCCGCTCTGAAAAGGCGAGCGAAGCTGTGCCAACATCTGCAAGCTTTTCATCCCGTCCACCGCGGACCCCGAATCCATCAAACACTCACCACACCTTTGTGCTCTTTTAAATTTACCTTCAGACAATGCAGTTATTTCTAGAAAGAATGCGGACGAACGTCTGCCGGCTTTCAAATACGCATCTGGTCCAGGGAATCTCCCTTCCGTTTCCTGCGAGACCCGACCACGTCTCGTGTCCTCGCGTGTAAATCATCCGTCCTTTGAAAACAGCCGCTCTGTCCTTCTTGGTTTTGAATGATGTGCAAACACGAGATGTGGGATTTCATTCTGGGGGGTTCAGCGGTCACCCCGTCACGTAGCAGCTGTGCGACTTCCCAGGTCGCAGTGGTTTGGGAGGCGGGAAAGAAATTCTCGGCCCCACCACCAGCTCCTTCTGTGGTTCTGAGCAAGTAGCTCTCAACTCTGCTCTCGGCTGCTCCACCTGGGAGATGGGGATACTAATCTCATTCCTGAAAGCATGAAGGTGGCTTAGAGATGATACTTTCAAATGATCTGCCCGTTAGGCGAGAGAACGCTGCATATTTCATAGATGTTCCCAGGGCAACGCTGCCCACACGGCAAAGCCGCCTTCCTCCCTCTGTGACGGACGAGGATTACAGAACTGGAATGGGGCAAGTTCTATAACGAGGCTGCTGTTTGAAAGAGTGTGGTCACTCCCGGCTCGTGTCAGGGAGGCGTAAGTACTCGCAGAATCAGTGGCTTTAGAAGGAGGCAGTAAAAGGCCCAGTAAAATAGTTCACTAAACCCACGTCTTGGTTCTGGCTCAAATCCCCACTCTTGGGCCTTACAGTCTGCTGGGGAGTTTCTGGCGTTACGTCGGGCACCGGCACCCCCTTCAGGTCCAGCAGGCCTTACAGAACTCTGCGACGCACGCCCAAGCCTGCTCCTCCTCCCCGTGCAGGCAAAGCGCCCACTGTGTGCCCTTCGGGGAGCACAGAGCTCGGCCAGGCTGGAGGCTGCAGGTCACACAGTTTCCGCGACGCCTAGTGAAGGGCCTGGGACCCCGTGGGTGCTCGGTGACATCCTCTGAGTGAGCGAACAAATGAACGGATGGACGCGCCCGCCCCGAGCAGCCGAAGGTCGCGGCAGCGCCCCTTACCCTCCCCCGAGAGAGGACACGGCTGAGCGTGCACACTTGGGGGGACACTGGGGCACCAGTAACAACACGCACACTTACTCAGCACCCACCGAAGGTGCCAGGCGCCATTACAAGCATTTTATGTTTTAGCTCATTCACCAGTCACGACAATCCTGTAACAGTTTCTGATTATTATCCCCACTTTGTAGACGAGGTCGAAGGGGCCCAGAGAAGTCTGCCATCTGCCTAATGGTTAGGGTGCGGGGGGCGGGTCTGACTACGGTGTCGCTCTGGACCCCCCTGGACCCTCTTAGTTACAGCGCACACTGACCTGGAGTTGCCATGGGAACTGAGCTCCCAGAGAAGGCACGACCCTCTGCACCGTGTCACCGTCCTCTCTGACGTGAACGGGGTGCTACCGCTCAGCTTCGTGACACTCCAGGGCACACGGGGCCTAGCACCCTGCCTTCCGACAGGGACACTGCAATGCAGAACCATCGGGCGTCTCGCTTGCTGTCACCAGGGTCACTGTGGCAGAGCAGTGACCGGAAAGGGAGTCTGGGGTCTCTGCCACGCAGCCGCCAGCCCCAAGGAGGCCCACCTAGGTGGCTTCGCAGCCCCGCCCTCGGCAGGCTCCTTTGCCCAGAGAGGTGACAATCGCTGCCATACTTGCTACCAGTGAGGGACCTTGGACAGAAAACAAGGCCAGAACTGAAAAGGACTTTGAGGAATATTTAACCCATCACACTTCACTTTGCACAGGCAGAAACAGGCAGCTCGCTCAAGGGCCCAAACCACCTGGGGGCAGCGAAGTCAGCAGAGCCAGGTGTCCGGCCAGGGCACGTGTTCGGCTGCTCTGCCAGGCCGTGCTGAGTCACAGCCACGGACCAGGCCAAGGCCCCCTCCTCAGAGCCTCGCTGGCTGTCAGGACACCCCGCGGGTCTGGGGGCAGCCTGTTCCCTGCGCCCTGGCGGCCCCGCCACGTGGGGCCGGGCGCCCAGCCTTAGCGAGTCTCCCCGGCCTGTGCATGAAAACGATCCTCGGTGAGCCGTCCGTCCCGACCGCCCCCCTCCCACTCCTCACCCGAAACTTAATTAATCATGTTTGCATCTGGATCCAGACAAGACAATAGCGGGGATGTGTTTTTGGTTAGGAACTGAAGCTGCATTCGCAAAGGAATGTTGATTAGTTAGTGGTCGGTATCATTTTTCATGCCTTTTTAAGTTACAAAAAATTTTAATATCAAAGCATTTCTTCCCGTACCGCACAGATCTATTTCTCATAAGTGCATTCTGCTGGCATAATTTTCTTTTCCTTCCTGTGGGCTCCGTTTATGAGACGATCCATCAGGTTGTCTCAGAGTCTCCGTCCAGCCCTTGGGCAATGCGAGGCGACCCAGGTGAGCCGTGAGCAACAGCCCCACGGCCTCTGTCCGCGGAAAGGGGAGGAGAAAGGCAGGCCAGGGTCAGGGCTGACCAGGGAGACCCCGGTTAGCCCCTGCACGGACAGCAAGCTCTCCTGGGAGCACGCGGGCCAGACCGGGGCCCCCACGGTAATGGCCTTCAGAGCAGGGTGAACCCCTACAGGGAAGATAAGCGTTCGAAAGCTGTTCTAGACCCATAGGTCTGAAGGTCAACCTGATACTTCAATTCAATCTTCGATTCTGCCCCAGGAAAATACCCTCGATCTGGGGAAAACCTCCCAACACGGGAAGAACGTATGAATGTTTTGTGCACAGCACCCGTCGAGTTGTGGCAGGAAGCAGTGCTGGAAGTGAGTGGCAGGGCTGGACATCTGTCCGCCCCACCAGCCCTCAGCTGGACACCCCTTTCGGACGAAGGGGTCAGGGAGACATGCAGCACCCTTCCCGTGTTTCAGGGGCTGCGTCCGCTCAGCTCCAAACTTGGCTTTGACCTCGGCAGTAAAACAGTGACGGGACTAACCAGGGCGGGCAGCGAGAACGAGATGCTCTAGGATGCTCTGTGCATCCACAGTGGACCCTCCCCCCATCTTAGATGCCATCAGTACCACCTGGCCACTGATCCCCCAAATGCCACTGGCCTCCGGGGATGGGAGAGGGCTGGCTACAGCAGGATCACTGTGGGGAATCTGGGGGTTCAGTTTGTGTTCGGGGCACCTTGGTCCCAAAGCACTCTGTGTCTGCTATTTGAATTGACCCAACAAATAACCGTAGATAATTACTACTGATTGGGAGGTTGATCACGGAAAGATGTCAAAGTTGGTGACTCAGGGACAACTAAACAGCAGAGGGGTGCAGGGCAGGCTTTGTGCTGGGGGTGGATTCACCCAGGTCCCACCCACCTCTGGTCTTCCCTCGGGGGCTGGGCCTGACTTGGTCTCATTCTTTGTCCCTCTGCCCGCAAGTCCCTTCCTGAAACATGACCTTGGGGTTAGACACAGACTAGGGTGGATGTGCAGTTGTAGCTAGCCTCGGCTACAAGGAAAAGTTTTCGCATATCCATTTTTACACTCAGAGACACGGGTTCAGGGACCTGATAACAACAGCCCTTGGGCCAAGTCTGGCCGGCTGCCTGGTCTGTAGAGTTTTACCAGAACAATGTCACATACCCATGTGCTGCACCAACAGAGCCGAGTAGCTGAGACAGACACATGGCCCACAAACCCCAAAATATTTACAGCGTGGCCCTTTACAGAAAATGCTTGCCCTGCTACAAGAGATTTGCCTTTTCTGTGTAGAGAGAATCAATGGTTGAATAATAAATATACTCAGATTTCCCGATTTCTTCTCCAAGACCCAAACTACGGAATGCCCTCCTCCTTAGAAAGTTCTTTTGTTTTGTCTTTAATATTTTTAATCTTTGTGATTCCTGCCCCCTGGTGGAAAATGTCTAAAACATCAAGTGGCCGTGACAGAAAGCAAAGATCGATGACTGTCTTGAAATCTTTGGCAGGAGAATAGAGTTTAGAAACCAGGGGACGACGGCAGACGTCGTGGGGCCTGGTCTGGATTCAGAACGGTGACCCTCCCCAGGGAGGACCCTGGGGGTGGGCTGGCACCGACTTCTAGAATGCCATGCGGGAGCACACAAACCTCGGGGACTTGTGCTCATTTATTTAAAAGTATTTCTCTCTCTCTCTCCCTCTGCCTCCCCTTCTCTCTCCTACCTCCCCAAACACACACAGACAGAGAGAGGTGTGTAAAGCGCGTATCAACAGAACACACATTTCGGAGACTGTGATCATCTAAAAGTGTACTTAGGTCTCAGAGTATCCGAGAATTGGTCAGAATCAGTGAGCCGTGGCTGCTTCTGGACCGCTGTCCTTTTGGACTGTACATGCCCAAGCCCAGGACAGACGGGCTGGACGATGGCGAGGAGGTCGCTGTGCGCATATACCTTGTGAAAGTCAAGAACAGGCACCATTTCAATCTTTTGCTACACTTTCCAAACTGCCCGTGGGGTCTGCAGTGGCCTGAAGGGACCCTGACCACTGCCACGGCTCCGGTTCACGGCACAGAGTTGGGGGGTGTGATGCTTGCCGAGGTGACAGCCTGTGGGCAGAGCGGAGTGCTAGGGACCCAGAGGAACAGCCTCTGGTCTCCACGTTGGAGGCTGTTATGTGTCCCCATACACGGGCCACAGGGGGTGACAGGGCAGAGAACTGTCCCTCCTGCCCATTTTTCAGCCACTTCCTGGTAATGTCCTCCTTCAGAGCTGGGTTGGAACTTTATCTCCTAAGTAAACCATCGTCCCACCCTGTTCCGTGTGCATTGTCATCATTCCCAGTCTACAGATGAGGGAGGGAGCAGACTGGCCTGGGGATTAACTAACTCTCTTAGGACGCCCTCTAAGGGGTAGTGAGTGGGTCCAGAATGCCCTGCGCGAGGGACTCTGGCTTGAGGTCCAGCCAGCCTTGCACCGTCCCTGCACTGTCCCCAGAGCCAGATGTGATTGCAGGAGACTCTCCGACTGGTGTAAGGACCAGAGCGTTCCTGGTGGCTGCCACCAGCCCTCACCCAGCCTTCAGCTTGGGGACGGTGCAGACATCAGGACCTCGGGGAAGGCTGCTGGGGACACCCTCGTCCAGCCCGGGCGCCAAGGCGCTGGCAAGGTCCCAGAGAGGAATCCCCGAAAGAAATAGATCGCGTGCTGCTGACACGTTTACGAGCCGGGCGGCGCGCCCAGCCCAGGCCGCGCGCAGCCCGCGCGCCCCCTGCCCAGCTCGAGCTCACGCGCTCGCCCGCGCTGCCGCTCGCAGTCAGCGGAGCCCATATATTTCCCTCCTCCGAGAGGCCTAGTGGTTCTCGGCAGGTGCGGAAAGCCAATAAATCACCAGCCAAGTCTCCGCGCATCTATCAGTCAGAGGCCTGTCATCCTCCCGCCCACCACCCCATCCCCCATCCCCCATCCCCAGGAAAGCTGCCAGCGGCGCGCGGGGTGCGGGGCGGGGCGCGGGGCGGCAGCACCTGGCGGCGCGAGCGGGCGGGGGGCGTCCAAATGTTCGCAGCTCGGAGGGGCCCCCAAGATTTACACCGGCCCCTCCCGCTCGCGCTTCCTTGTGCTTTGAAGTCCTGTGGGTCTGGCGGGGGGTGGGGGAGGGGATGGGGGTGGGGGAGCCAGGCCTGCAGGCTGCGGGTGGGTTTTAGTATTCGCATCACGTCCTCACTGCAGCTCCTTTGGGGGGTTTTGGAAGCTGTGAAGGACGCTCTGGGCCACGTCCCCGCAGCACAGGGGGAGGCGGCGACTTCACACCACGCTGTCCCGTCCTGACAGCCACACCTGGCCAGGTGCGGCTGGGCCGGAAGCACACTGAAACGGGGGTGGGGGACTGGGGTGCCGGTCCCTGTGGGCAGGGGGGCCTCTTGGGTAAGTCCCCGTCCCATGCTCAGCCTCTCCCAGAAAGCAGCCAGTGGCTGTGGCGTCTGATGGCCTTTGACTCAAATGTCACCTCTGCCACCCCCATCCTCGGCTTTAGTTAATTTACAGTTCCTCTGTGCTTTTTTCCTCACGTGCGGAGCACCTGGGAATACAGACCCCCACGTGGCGAAGTTAAAAGGGGCCACACGAGCAAATGGCTTCTGAGGCTACCACAGGCAGCCACACCACGAAAGGTGGTGGCTGCATTTGCATCATTTTCCTCATCTGCAGAGTCTTGGTTTTGTACTAGATGCCGCTGGGGCCGCCTCTAGCTCTGCGCCTGGACCCAATGGTGCCGCTCAGATCAGGCCCAGTCCTGCAGCTGACCACGCCCACCCGGCCACGCGGCGGGCTCAGGCGCCTGGACCCCCGCTTCTCACGCTCCAGGGGGGACCCTTCGGGCAGTCCCGGAGCTTCGGCCGGGTGCCGTCCCTCAGAGGCACTGCGCCCCATCGCGTCTGTGTGCGGGGCGCCCCGGGGGCCTGGGTGGGAGGCCTGGGCCACCGCTGAGGGCCCAGGCTGCCGGGCACGAGGGGTCTGTCTGCGTCCCATGGCAGCTGTGCACATCAGACTGGTTGGAACCCCCTCACGGCCACGCCAGACTGCCCAGGTGGCACATGTGCCACGGGGAGAGGGCGAAGCAGGGAGTTCCCGTACTGGGCTGCGTTTCCCTTCCTAAGCTCTCAGTCAACAGCTTTTGGTCACCTCCCACGGGAGAGCCACCAAGAGCCTGTCCTATAACCAACCGCTCTGGGCCTCCGCTTGTCCAATCGCGGAATGAGGGGACAGGAACACCAGTGGTTTTCAGTAGACAGCTGCTGGCATCTGGGACCAGGGCGGTCTGATGTCGGAGAATGTCGAGCTCCCGGGGCCCTGGACGTGAGATG